>JAGVVM010000733.1:0-43283 GCA_019149425.1 Psidium friedrichsthalianum | reverse complement strand
CCTCTCCTCCTTTCCCCTATTCTCCTCTCTCCTTTCTCTTCCCCTTTCTCTCTTTCTCCTCTCCCTCCTTTCTTTCCCCCTTCTTTCCCTCTCCTCTTCCCTCTCTGCCTCTCTCTTTCCCCCTCCCTCTCCCTCCCCCTTCCTTCTTCTTTCCCTTTCTCTCTTTTCCTCTCTCCCTCATTTTTCTCTCTCTCCTCCTCTCTCCTGCTCCTCCTTTCTCCTTCCGCTCTCCCTCTCCCTTCCTCCCCTCCCTTTCCTTTCTCCTCTCCCTTCCTTTCCTTCTTCTCTCCTCCTCCCCCCCCCTCCCTCTCCCCCTCTTCCTCTCTCTTTCTCCTTCTTTCCTCCCCTCCCCCCCCCCGTCCTCCTCTTTTTCCCCCCCTTCCCCCCCCCCTCCTCTTCATTCCCCTCCTTCCCCCCACCTCGTCGGTGGGAAACCTCTAGCGCTCATCTCTCTCTCTTATTGCTTTTTTTACTTGCAAAATATTTGTGAGTTGTCCCTTTAGGATATACAAGGGAACCCCCGTACGGGTGAACGGCCGGGAAAAGATCGCAGGGGTCATTTTTACTGTTTTGTAGTTTTGGTACCTAGAGTTGGAACCTTTAAGAGGGAGGCCAATCAAACCGCCCACGAAAGCCTTCTCTCTGGGACCCCGCCTTTGAATTCGCCCTAGTCCTTTGACTGACGATCATTCGCAAATTGTCCGGTCCTTTGGGGAATGAAGTTGATTCATCCGTCGCATTCCTAGTATGTTCATTTACAATAAGAAAATATGGACAGAAATACAGGGTAACCAGGGGTTTATGCTTTCAAGGGGTTTTAAGACTTTGTACGGTCGATTTCAGATTTCAAAAACTCGAGACAAGATAAGTTTCAGGTACATAGGCGCTCTGCTAACGGGACATGCTCATTAGATTGGGGCCTTACTGAAGTAGGTATTTTCCTTACACTTTGTTTTTATGACTAGGAAGCCAAATTATCGAAAAAAGGGAATCGTGGATCGTGAATGCTCTGCAAACTTAAGAATCAGGGAGGCACGAGCCATAATTGAGTTGGGGGAGCAAACACACATAACTTGATCGAAGTGCAAATCATAAGATGCTACGTGTGCATGACACATGCTCAACCTCGAAGAGATGAAGGATTACAAGGACAATCAAATGTTGTCAGATGCATCGAAGTTAGAAGGGCCGTTTTGGCTTCTCTTCTTGACCTGATGTGGTCATCGACAAGTCATGTGATAACGGTGGTTAAAGTTCGATCCTAGCCTCTTTGGATGTTTCTGTTTCATGGGAGGACTTGCACATTTATTGGACGGAGGGTTCTCATTTGGGAAACGAAAGAGCACAACTTCAATTTCTCTTTCATCTTCAGCATCTGAGGTGTCCTGTAGCATGTGTATCATCACCAGCAATGCAATTCGTACGAAGAATACGCTGGTGTTAAGTATAAAGCATGTGAATGAAATTGATGGACAAAGAGTGAAACAAGTGCGCACACAGACTATTTAGAAATAATAATTCATTCCGTGATGTATCGTGCGAAAACTCATAAAGCAAAGTTTTCAAGCCAACGGGCTATTGTGGATTAATTCACACTTTGCCTCATAAAGCGGGCTTCACCTTCAAAAAGTAGATTTTCCTCGCCCAAATCAGACGCTCTCTCCCCTCCGACAAGCATATCAAATCAAACCCTAGACTTTATATCAAGGAGAAGTTAAGGGGAACAAACCCTAGCTCCACCTCAGAAACATCGACCCGATGGAAGAACTCACAAATTGGCTTCTTCCTCTTTGCTAGTCCTCTCCTAAAGAAACCTCACTCAATCTCCAGCAATATCTCCTTTCTTTACTCAGGCTCGACCGATGATTGGTGTCTACTCATTTCTGGCGGCCCTCGAGGGACGACCGGGGCTGTCTCGTCCTAACCTGGGGCGGCGGCCACGAATTCGAGGGTTGAGACCTCGCACCCACTAACTCACAATCAAAGGAGTTGTCCAAAGAGCGTTGGGACACTCGCCACCCAATACTAAGTCGGTCCGACGCGATGTCAGCGATCTCGAACAGTACTACATGTCTCAGTCACGAGGTCGTATTCCTCCGAGGAGAGAACCTCTGGGTGGCTTTATGTCCGGGCTACATCTGGTTGAGTGCGGAGGACGAGCTCGGAATTTAGAGTGTGAGAGGGTTAGAGAAGCAAGAGATGACTGGAATCAAGAGCATACGTGTTACTTCGACTCCTTATGATACCGGGGTTCTTGAATGGCTTCCACCAAAACACTCCAAGAAGATTGGAGTCTAGTCCACGTAGCAAATCCCGATTCACTTCTTCATTTCTTGAGTTTGGAGTTACTCCTCATGTCCATGAAGAGCATCAGGTCCAATGTGCTCTGGAAGGACGGATGTTCGACGTTAGGCGGAACTGGCGATCACGTCTTGTTGGGTTCTAAGAGTGAATAAAAGAGTGGGCGTGTCGCACAGTATCACTTCCTCTAACAAGAGGGCTTTACGCATTACAAAGATGGAGAGGATGATGAAGAACCTGCTCGGCGGCTGTGGCATTACGGCCAAACCATGGGAAGTCGAGAGGCAAAGAGAGAGAATCGAAGCAGAGAGTCTATGCCCTAAGATCTGTCGTCCCTAAAGTCACGAAAATGACAAGCCTCTCTTCTCTCCGACGCCGGGAGTTACATCAAGGAGGTTACGATCCAGGATCGATTGTACTTGAGGGCAAGCTCAAGTTTCTGCCCCAAATGCTCTTAACCGGAATAAAGTGGCCAGCCTTTTCGGCAATGAAACCAAGACGACGACGCACGCAAGCAAGATCACATCAAGCACGTCGCTGAATGTTGTAAGGGTTTTGCAAAGATGAGGTGGAGGTGAAGGTGGTAGGCGGCGAAGCGGTGGTTCGGGTGTGGAGCAAGGCAGGGACCACCAGTTGCGAGGCTGATGGGTGCGCTCAAGGAGCTGGAGCTCGAAGTCACATGCGAGTGTGTTCGAACGTGAGGTTATGATGCTTCAGGACGTTGTGGTTCGGGACTCCAAACTGGCGGGCGAGCGAGGAGAGCTTGAGAGATGCTATTCTTGGAAAGGGTGGGGAGTTATGATCATGGGAAGGGTGTTGGCCGTCGGGCTTGTGGTCTTGCTGTGATGTTGTTATTACTAATTGAACTTCTGTTGTTAAGTTTCTGCTGTAAGTTCTGTTAAGGAGAAGGTCACGGTATGTAGTTCCCAGTGAATTTGGACTATTATTTGAATGCCGCGCATTTTGGTCATATTAATAGCAAGTGAAATCTCTTGAAGGATCTTCCACCTTATCCCTTTAAGGTGTTTATCAACTTCTTATTTCATTTGTGCGTGTGTATTGTTTCTAATTAGGTTAGCCATTAGAAATTTTATGAGTTATCATTTGGGACACATTTGAACAAATCCTGCATTCAAACATGGAGTGTTTTTCATGGAAGTTCCGCAAAGAGAGAGTTTTCTTGCTTTGATAAGCGATTATCAACAAAAGCCAACGAATGAGGTGGAGTGAATTATTTGAGGAGAAAAAGCTTTCTGGATAACAAGAAGATTTTCATATAATTGCGTTGTCATATAATGCATCTTTCACCATATATTTTTTTTTGGGTAAGGGCATCTTTCACCATATATTCCAGTCCACATTAGTAGAGGTTTTACTGTTTTAAAGCTCTGTTTATTTTACGAAAAATAAGTGTTTTGAATAATATTTTCTTGAAAATGATCGCTTGTATTGCTTCAAAACAATTATTAATTGAATATATTTCGTTATCAGGTAATTTATGTGTAAACATTTTATAGAACGATGAAAATGTTTTCCAATATGGTAAGCTATACAAAAAGATCGTTTCTCTTAATTTTTTTTTTTCAAATCACTTATTTTTTCGTGAATAAATGCACTCTCTCAGGACTCCCTTTTTGAATTGCACGTTTCCTCATTTTTGCCCGATCCTAAAATGGTATTATGCCTTCAGAATGAGAAGCTCACTGCATCGTGACTCTTGGAAGAGTAGTGGTTGCAGTTGGATCGCATGTGGATCCTAAGGATGTTCGGTTTCCTTGGGAGATCAAGAATCCCACTCGATGGAGAGATGGTCCTATGCAATAAATTTTCGCCCTTATTCAGTTACTGTAAAAGGAAATTAAAAAATAACCTAGGACAAGTTAAAAATTATGTAGGGACTCCAATTCTGCGAACAAAATAGTTTACTTTACAATAGAATTAATATAGTATGGTTTCATGTGTTTATTTGCACAAGGTATAAAGTAGGATAAGATGAATTGTTGCGTTATCTTGTGCTTGGATTACAACCTAATCACCGGTTCAGCGAAGCACTTGAATCCAAGCACAAGATAACTTAGACCAACACTACACCCTGCAATCCAGTCTATTTTTGGTTAGTCAGTTGAAAGAAACATACGAAGGTATAAATGAGGTGGTATGTTTAGTCATCCTTTTACCATAAAATAAATTATGCGATACAATCCATAGTATGTTTTACAAATTATGGAATTTCTGACTTGTAGTAGATTAAACTGTGTATATGATGTACAAGATTGATTTCAGCCCCAAGAAAGATATGCAACCCTATGAGAGATTAAAGATGGGCATGATAGGAAAAATGAACAATAAGTGCAAAGGATAGACAAATCGCTGCCCCTTTGACAATTCGAAAGATACCTCCGGTTGCCATTACAAAATGAAAAATCTGATCTCAACAGTGCTTTTAATGAGTGGCGCTATTATGCTAGCACCATCCCTTTTCTCATAATAATGAGAAATTTAATACTCTTTTAAGTCCGCGGCTGATTTCTAACTTTTGGAGATGAATCATGTGGATTTTCCGTATTTAATAACGTTATAAGAAGATTTAAGTCCCATGCATTTGGTTGTTCTCAACCTCTTTCAGCTCGTTTAGGGTCGGTAACGATCCAAAATCACTATTCATCTTTTCAGGTGGGTAGACAAATGGACTCATTGTAGTGACTTCATTTAAGAAAGAGCATAAAATTTTCACTACCAAAATCCGACAGAGTTTCCCTTAGCCAGGAAGGCAAAATTTTTTCCCATTGCAGCAATAGATGCTTGAACAGCAGCACTTCAAATACGTATGAGATATTGATCTCCTTGATCTTTCCAAGACAGAAAATATATCGATACAAAAATTCGCTTCCAGTTCTTGCAAGAGAATATGATGTTCCACGAAAGGACACTTACTCACGTTTGCAATGAAAAGGAGATCGTATTTCGCTTGTCCACGTCTCGAGAAGTAGTGATGTCCGCCTCGCCTCCTTCCTATATGTAACATCAAGAAAAATGCACGTAACATATAATTCAAGACTATCTTCTCTTGTCTAGTTTCGTGGCCCATAGCAAAGCATCTTATTCCGTGGCACCCTTTTGTTTACTCTTTCAATTCAAGGATTGACAACCAAGTTTTGATTTGTCTACGCCTCAGCTTTCCCACTTTATTTTTTTTTTCCTCGAAAATACATATCTAAGGTGGATTTAAACATCTTAAAGAAAAAAAAAAAGTGACAACCCGGATATCCTATGATGATAATCCCAATTTGAACACCCAAATGCAAGCACCTAGCAAGAATTGACATCAAGGGTTTTCTTCAAACTTAATCACCCAAAGAATGCTTCATGAAGAGGAAAATTGTTTAAAAAGCCATAAACATATTTCATTTTTGTCAATTTAGCAATAAACCTTATAATTGTGCTAATCGAATTCTAAGTCTTTTTTACGTTTTGCTAATTGAGTTTATTCAACTAATTTTGGCCTGAAAGTGCTGACTGAATGCTGATCGTCTTATATGAAATAGTCAGTATTGACATGGACAATTTTATGTTTGCATTTTTTCAATTTTTGGATTAAATTTTTTAATTTTTCTTTTCTTGTTCCTTTATTATTATTTTTAATTGTGGCTAGCGAGAGTCAGCGAGCCCTTGTTGGTCGTAAGCAAGGCCATGGATAGGGCATCACGGTCCTCACTAGCCACATTAAGAAAAAACAAAGATAGGGTGGCCGTCGTCCCATCAATAATTTTTATTAAAATTGATCAAATAGATAAAGATTTAGATCGAATTGATAAAACTTTAATTCATCGTACGATCGATTATAATTCATCGTACTTGACGCGACAATTTCATCGCTCCTCCTCTTGAGGGCACCGTTGAAAAAAAGCGATCTGGACCAGAGGGATTCTTTGGGCATTATCGCGTCAAATCAAAGTCATATCCACACGTATCCACCATAGTTTTGTCCCTTTGAAAAAGGGGCGTTGTCGGTGCCCCGTGCAGGTGAGGGGGACATGGAGAAAGGGCAGGTAACGGAGAAAATTAAAACGAAAAGCAGTGAGAGAAGATAGAACCGTCCACGGCGTGCAAATGAAAACAGAGGAAAGACGGACAAGAGAGAAGAGAAAAATTCTGGCACGTGGGCCCCCCTATGGACAGGTGTCGCAACATAAATGGTGTCTATAAAAATGTCTTGGCATCACATCTGAACCTAATTTTTCTCCTTGCTAGCCTGACCATCAAACGGTGGACGGTCAAATCTAATCATATATAAATTTATGGCGGGCAAATAATGAAAAATCAAAATAAAATTATAAAAAAAAAAAATCAATGATAAGTATAACATGGTTGGCATCGTGTGACGGTTAGGTTAGAGTTTTCTTTTATTAGCATTGATCAAATCTTACACACGCGAGAATGAGTTAGGGTCTGACGCGGCACACACCCACGTCAAAGTATGCGTACGAGTAAACAGACTTTTCATGGTGAACATCGCGCAATATTCTTTGTTGTTAAGAGGTGTGATGTGATTGCATGTAAACTCATGTGTATCTCATGTGATCAAGATTAATTCCCACTTAGTCATCAGAGAGAAGGAATTAAGTATAACCCTAGCCCTCTTTTTTCCCTTTTATACCGTCTTTAGTCATCTCATCTTCAGTAATTTCCCGATTTTATCAATACTCTTGACTTCTCGATTCCATGGGACAACAACAAACCCATGGATGTTATTTGTTGTGGTACTCTCTTTTAAATTTGCGAGAATCATCAACGAGTGGAGTTGCCATCAAATATTCAGTAGCTCTAAGCACAGGAGTCATCCACACCTTCATCGAGTAGCCGAAGATGAGTGCTGTGGGGTGACGTCATCACATATCCAGGTTGCTGTGAGTGCGAGCTTGTGGCCGATCAACGGTCAAGTCACATAGGACAAACAGCGTTCACGTCAGCGGTTCTAGCCAAAATTAGGTGGATGGATTTAATTGGCACGATTAAAATATTTAGGATCGAATTGACAAAAATATAATAAGTTTAGTACTTCATGGATAATTTTCCAAGGAGTCACTATTGTGGAGCTGGTCGTCTCTACTTGCAGATCTCCAAAAGCCGGGTCCTAGGCTTTAAAAAAAATTCCAATCTTTGACTTTTTTTTCCTCGATTAATAGAATTGAATTGTTGGAAAATTTGAAATAAGTCTATGGGATTCACAAATTCCATATTGTAAATCTTTTGAGTTGCGTTATAAGCGAGGCAACTCTATTAGGTTTCTTTTTATTTCCTCTGGAGTCTCGTATGTGACAAAGTGTGGGAGATATGGTCGGTGCTGTTCTATACCGGATGGGATCTAGGAAGAAGAAGAAGATGATGAACGTCCCCAGAATGTGTTGTACTCATAACGGATGTGCGCCCGAGTGGGACACGAGTCGAATGGATAGGGTTAAAAGCCCCGTGTAGACATTAATCTCGCGATTTCATCGAGATCCTGGCGAGTCCCGTAGTCGTTTTGGTTTGTCTTCCTGCTCGATCGCGAGTGCGATGGAAGCCGGGCGCGACTTGCATTGGTTGCGACTATGAGAAGGATGTTGATTTCCGCAGATAAGAGAGGAGACCGCCATACTAGGGACATGGTTTTCACATGGATTCTTAAATTGGATATAGAGACAGCACACCGGCCAGGTTGGCTAATCCTTACCCAAACGAATATCATTCCATGTGTCGAACGAAGTACGACATGCGTCGCCGTCAAGCAGGACCAATCGTGTTTTCTCTCGGTGCACTCAAACGGCACCTTGTATTCTTGTGGTGACCTCAAGGTCATTTTGATTGGAAAGGAAAGACGGGATTTGAACACGGGATATGACCTCAAGCTCTTCCCTTCTTTGGTTCCGGCGACCAACAACCTCGTCGGCCTCTGGCAAAAAGCTCTTCCAAATGCACGAGTCCATGGACCCAAAACAATCAAAGCCAAGATCGTGTGAGACTTACTTGCGAGGCCATACATGATTAACGTTTATGATGGATTTGATCTATGTGAATCACGGTTAATGTGGGAATTTAAGAATTTTCCCCAAGAATTATCCATCTCCTAGAAAAATAGGAGCTCCCACGTACCAGGATGCGAGAGTAATAAATTGGTCTTCTTGATTCCTTTGTATCCTCGCTAACCAATCGACACGCCACTTTGATTCTCTATGAGCATAAAAATAAAAAAGCATCATCTTTAAACCATGTAGACCAATCATATCTGACCTTTTTTGTGAAAATTAGGGGCGCATAAAACAAACCAACCAGACCGGAATCACCTACGCCGACTAACGCCCGGTTCAATCCTTTTTTTTTTTTGGGGGGGGGGGAGTCGATTTGGTTCTTAGTTCCCTAAAATTAGAATCGATGATTTTCGGTTTGGTTATTCCAAGTTGGAACTAGGATAGCCTGGACTAGACCGATTATTCTTTTTAATTTTATTTTACTTCTTAAAAATCCTTAAAGAAACATTTAAACTCTTAACTATTAGGGACACTTCTACAAATGGTCGTTGAATGAAAGTGACTTGGTTCATGATTTTTCTCAAGTATGAAACCATGCAAAGATGGTGGATTAAGCAACATGCTCACATAATTTTGGAAGCCTCTTTTAAAGCAATTTGATTTTTTGCAAGGAGAAGAGGCATCCAACCTTGCCTTAATGACTATGTTGTTGTGATGCAAAAGGGTGCATGCATTTTTTTTTTTTGGGGGTTGAAAAGGGTGCATCCACTTTAACTTCAAGAAAATATGAGAAATGTGTGAACTTGTATTTCAAGCACATTCGGTAGTCTCTGGTTTTAGAAATTGGAAACTCATCCTTGGGGTCTAGTTCCTAATTCCTAGGTAGGAACTAATTTGCTCGAGAACCGATCACCCATAGTGAAAACTTACTATCGCGACACATAGTCCCATGTTATTGATCCATAAAGTCTAAAGACTATGCAAATAGCGTTTCAAATATGCTTCAATAAGCCATGAAACCCTGGAGCAGCATGTGCTTTGCATCAAATAGCCCAAGATTTCATTTTCATGCCTTTACATGGTTGGCGGAACCATTGTGTTGTGCACCACATCTCATGTTGAGATGCATGTGTAAGTTGTATTAGAGAAGTTCTACAATAAATGATTGGTATGGTGTGGGGTAGTTAGTATATTCAAGTTGGCCCATAATTTAATAGCTTAAGTTTTTGAGAAAAGGTGATATTGATGTGTTCAAATTTCGGCTTTCTTTTGGCAATCTACCCTGACGAAAATATTGGATTTCCACTGCATCCTCTTAACAAATATTACCAAAGCCGATGGTTAATTGATTGTCCACTCCCAATATGTATTAGTATTTCGTGAATATCTCAAGGAATGAATCCAGTAACTAAACCCACCCATCAGGTGGTCGCGTGGTAAGGAGTAGACTCCTGGGGCCCCGCTGAGTAGTACTCGCGGTCTTGGGATCGAAACTTACTCGCCCCCTGTGTCGTACCCGGAGTGCTGTGGTGGTGGGGTCCTGCGGTGCCTCCCCGGGGATTAGTCGGTCGCCGTCGGTTTGAGCGTAAGCTCACTGGCACGGCTGGACACCCCGGTTATCAAAAAAAAAATCCAGTAACTAATGCAACTTCCCAGCTAGAAAACACTGACGCTCTAAGGGCATACATGTCATGTTCGACACTCTCTGACATGTGATCGGCACGTGGTTAGTGCTTCAGACACGCCAGCGATATGTAAAATCTAACATCCCAACACGCTATTTTGACAAGTACGAAGTCAATTTTAAGCATCTTCAATAAATTATGGATCAAATGTAGATACATAAAAAAAATTATATATATTTATATTTAAGCCATATATCCAACCACCCAAAAATTAATATACTCAGCTAGCAAAAAAAAAAAAAAAGAAGTGTGAATCTCTCATAGAAGAAGAAGATACTCACCATTAATATTTTATATATACATTTATCATGCATATACAAAAATGTACATTTAATATATAACGTGTCGGAATTCTCTACTTTTTTAGAAATGAGGTGTCGATGTGCCGTGTCACGTGTGACGTGTCAGTGCTACTTAGTTTTCAGGTAGGTAAGCATTATGGTGTAGCAACGCGGGCTTGATAGTAGACTTCATGGCTCAATCCAGAGAAAGAGACTAAGAATAAAGTTGGGCGTTGAATATTCAAGTTGAGATAGGTTGTGATGGACAAGGATACTTAAATTAAGGGGAGTAAACCTAACATTGAAGCTCACACGTGAGAGAGAAATTGTTGGGATATACGTACGATTTGTGTTAGAAAAGTCTTATTTCAGAGAATTAATATGGTGTGGAGCAATTAATATATTCAAGTTGGCTCATAACTCAATATCTTAAACTTTTGAATGTAGATGGATCTAATTGGATATTCTGACGGGCTGGAATTTGATCTCCATCTTGGCGATCTCCCCTACTTGTCAAAGCCCTTAGATGTCAACCTAACTCATTTTTCGCGCCTTCCTCTAATGGGATCGACCCGGCAATGGCCATCGTTCGACGATGAGAGTGCGCGATAGCAACTCCCGTCCATTTTGCGCCGATGAAAATGGCGCTTGGGTACAAGGTCTCCAATGCATGGGTCCTACAAAAGTTCATTCAAACGGATGAAAAGGACCTTGGGTTTTCCAAGGCAACCCCATCACGTACAACTCCAAAAGAATCCTCCCTTTTCATGTGGTACTCCGTGGCTTTCCTCGTCACGATCGATCGAGTCTAAATCGAACCCACGTGATTGCAAGGAGGCAATTCATGGTGGACCATAAGCTGTGCGGATTAACAATGGTCAGTTGGTTACTTCAATCTCAAACTTTTGTGAAGAGAGAGTTACGTGAATAACCCATGCATTAATTTGAAATGCATCATGACCGCGCAAAACTATAGACCAAAGAAATCACAATTTACGGTAACGAAGATCTTGGCCAAATAACCAATAAATCTCTTTTTCTTCCAAAAATCTTTCGTTTGTTCCTTTTCCAAAGATTTAAACTATGCGAAAGGATGGAAATCATTACATATTGTCTCATTTCTTCACTAATTCTTTGCGCACACACGCAACACGTGTGCTCTTTTCCTAAACAAGCACTTACCAAGACAAGAATTCCTTTCAAGTTCCCGGATGACCAGATTTTCAAACATTGGAAATTCTTGGTCAATAGTTACATGCTCGGTCCAAAATTTTCTCATCTTTTGTTATTCGGTTTCCCTCACCGCCATCCGACAATGGGAATTTCGCATAACTTTTTGTTCCAATCTGTTTTCACATATCTTTTTCTATCTGAATTCCTATTCCCCATTTTGTCTAATTTTTTGCAAAGATATCATAATATTCTATGAGTTAAAAGACTGAATAGGGGTGACCAACGTCCATGATCCTTTTTGGGTGCTACTATAAGAATTTCGCACCCAGGATAAAATATTCGATTTGAGTCAAGAAATAATATTAGTTTCGAGCGAGCCCGTCTCTACCATACCATTGGATATGAGTTAAATTAAGGACGGAACAATTCCTGCATTATCTATGCAAGCCGAACTTAAGTCACAGACGAATCGGGGTTTTGTAAGGGATCAAGGAGCGATAGGAGGATTTGAACCTATGAGTAAGGAGGGTTCAAGTTGCACCAGAATAAGTTTTAATCAATTGCATAAATTAACTCTTTTTAGTTGGCTAGGAAAATTAATTAGGACACCCATGATGACATTTCTACCCTAGAAATCATAAACTAATTTTTCTAGTTTTACTTCTAAGCATAAGTTGATTTTTTACTTCTTAAGAGAAGTAATTTTTTTAAAAAATTTTCAAGTAACTCCAAAGCTATTTTTGGAGTAAGAAAATGCTCTAACATTAAAAAAGCGAAGTTGTATAATCAAATAGATTTTTATTTTAAAAATTATCTTATCAAATAGATTTTTATTTCAGAAATACTTTACTTAAGAAACGTTGTCACGTGCGTCCTGGGAGGAAGCAAAATGTGTGAAAGCACAAGAACTTGCGTAGGGTTGTGTCCAACTAGAACAATTATTGGACCAAAAGAATGAAAGCCCGCGACAAGTGTCACTCTCATTCACACCTCCGACACGTGGACTTCCACTTCTCGGTCGGGTCTGGTCTAGTGACGAAGGGGATTAGCCCCACTCTCTTGGATTTGCTGCACGTTGATTCCACAACCTCATAACTGTATTTAAGCACGTGGGATTAATTTTAATGTCAATTGTTATCACGTGAACATAGTAACTGCTTTTGTTTGATGTCGAATTTTTTTCAGGCTGAGTTTTGATTGAATAGTTAAATATTGAGTCACGAATTTATCTAATAATTTAAGTTTTGAGAATAATTAATAATAGCTCTGCAAAATATGACAGAATTTATCGTTTTCTGTGGAAGAAGCAAAATCTGAAATTATTACAAGAGATGAATGAAATTCTTGCAAGGATTTGAGTACAACATAGTTCGTACCCCACCAAATGGGGAAAAAAAAAACTTGTCCTGAAGTTCTTGGTACAATGGTGGGAAAACGTGGGTTTCTGGAGCAGCTGCTGATCACCCGGAAACTATATATTCAGATTTTTTAAGAATATTGTCAGCCTCACATTAGAACACGACTCCGCTTTTGCATGGCAACACTTTTGCTCTAAAAATCAACTTCTAAAAAGGAGTTTTTTTTTTAAATTTTTTGAGTGGCTACAAAATTACTTCTAAAGCAAAAACAGAAAAATGAAGTTGCATAATTAAACGGATTTTTTTTTATAGAAATTACGTTATAAATAGATTTCTGCTCTAAAAGCACCTCTAGAGTAGAAATTTTATTCCAAAAGTGTTGTCATGCACATCCATCAAAAACATATGGAATTGCATGAATTATTTGACAAAACCTACCATGAAGATTCGAAACGCATTTATTTTCCATGGTCGTTATCTATATGTAGCTCCGAAACTCAAATCGAGTCAATGAAACCAAACCCCACAACCACAGCCATGGCCTTGCTTGACCACAGACCTTGGACGGTTGCTTGACCCAGACCTTGGACGGAGGGAAACAACGGAGGTCGCAACCTCCATGTCGCGGGTCCTTTTTCTTCGTGGCTTTGCAATCGAACAAAGAAAAGGCGCCAAGCCCACCGCCAGATCATGTAGGCTGCTGACTTCGACCGACCATAGGTATAGGGTTGCGCGAAAATGAGCAACAGAGAATGTTTTCATTATTGGTAGCAAACTATATCTAACATGTTAGTATACTAGCATTACTTAAAACTTTATAGGATTATGCAAAGTATATCAAGAATGCCTACAAAATTCGAATACTAAACAATAGTCAGACCGTAAATGTATGTGTGAATATGAACCACTCATTTACAGCCATCTACATCGCTTCATATATCAATAATGCAGGCCAGTTTTAGTACACGTAGATTTGCCCTAAGCTCCTATAAAGGGGAGAGATCCTGGCTCGAGCTTAACAACTTGCTACTCATGGAAGAACTTGCATCTTGTGCTTCCTCCTCCTTACTTGTCCCTTTTCATCATAAAGCCTCACCCACTCTCCAGCAACTCGTCCAAACACGAACTGAGGGGTGGGTTTACTCCATCTTTTGGCGGCCCTCAAGAGACAAACACGGCGTTCTCGTCCTCACCTGGGCGACGGCCATTTCCGCGGAACTGCAAGAGACCCATTTGCATCAAACCCACCACCAAAAGGGTGCGCGAGGAAGTCCAATGCCTGGATGATAAGTTCGGTCACGGCGGCGACACCGGGGACCCTGAATGGTACTACATATTCTCAGTCACGAGGTCGTATTCGTCCGAAGATGGCCTTCTAGGAGAGCATTTCGCTCAGGAGGTCACGTCTGGTTGAGCGGTGAAGACGGCCATGAGCTGGAGATGTATGAGTGTGATGAGAGGGTTAAAGAAGCAAGAATGTATGGCATCAAGAGCATAGCGTGCATATCAATCCCTAATGGTTCTGGGGTTCTTGAATTGGGCTCCTCGGAGATCATTCAAGAAGATTGGAGCTTAGTTCATCTGGCCAAGTGCTTCCTCCCTCCTCATTTCCCGACCCGTCGAGTCGATCCTCGTGGAGAGAACCAATCCAACGATGCCAAAGAAGAACCAGCACTTGTTGGCACCGCCAAGCGTCCATTTGCTAAACCTGTCGGCGTGGCATATCATAACATGTCTAAGAAGATCGGTAGGAAGAAAATAGTCGATGACGACGATGATAAAGAATCACCATTGTCGCCATTGCTGCGAGGTCCCTTGAGCAACGTGAAGGCAGAACGGCAGCGGAGGGATAAGATGAACCGGCAGCTCTATGCGCTCCGTTCCGTCGTCCCCAAAGTGTCGAGGATGGACAAGGCTTCCATCCTTACTGATGCTGTCGACTACATCAAGGAACTCCAGACCCGCGTCGACGCACTGGAGTCCAAGCTTGTCAAGTCCAAGTCGCCTCCGAAGTGCCTCAGGAGTGTTAGGGCTGTTGCCGGTGTGAGGGAGTCAAGGTCGCTTTCGAGCAAGAATGGCTCGACAATGGCCTCGACCACGTTGGCTGTCCCAGGGCCGAGAGAGATGCCGGTGGAGGTGAAGATGGTGGGGCGGGAGGCGGTGGTCCGGCTCCGGAGCCCGAATCTTGGGCATCCTTGCGCGAGGTTGATGGACGTGCTCAAGGAATTGGGGCTGGAGGTCCAACACGCGAGCATGTCATGCGTGAAGGGGATGATGGTCCAGGACGTGGTGATTAGGACTCCGGTCGACCACCGGGCGAGCGATGAGTCCATGAGAGATGCCATTCGGGGTAAACTAGGCAAGGTCTAAAATTGACTCCTGGATATGCGACAATTCTCGACGCAAAGTTCTTTCAAATGTGAATATTAAATCAGTTTATGACCAAACTAGTTTCCCTTTTGGGCGGGTGAGGGGTCCCGAGGGGTTGGGGTGAATTGATTGTTTCATGAAAAATAACATTTTCAAAGTTCACACGCACAAATGTAGTTTCCCCTTTGTTGACAATCCACAAGGTTGGTGCAGTGGATTGAGATGGTTGAGGTATTTCTAGCCTAGAAATTAAATTACGCTTGCAAACTGCTTTGAATCACAGTCATCTTCAGAGGCCAAAAGCTTGCGTATAACCAGTTCATGGGACTTATAGGATGTTTCACTTATTTTCAGATAATCGTGTCTGCGTACTCGCACTCCTAGATCATCCAAAAGGAAAAAAGAAAGAAGAAAAAAGCGTGTAATTGTATGAGTGGTTTAAGAGACTCATCAATGGTTCCTTCTGCTATTGGGATGCAAAGTTAGCCATCTCGCCGTGTTTAGGTACGCGGCTAAGGACGGGGATGGAACACGTTGCGTAGCCCTCAAACACAAAACCAAATTCAGTGGACCAAAAAAAAAAAAAAAACGCAGGCATGCTCTTCACGTGTATTTTCAATTAGCTCACCGGATTGGTCAGTGTTTTTCCTGCCCCTTGGTAAGGAATCGGCAAATTCATCAGGTAACCCCACCAAAGCAAATTCTATTCCAGCAAGAGTCGGACACTGTACAAACATGCGTGGCCATCAAGCATGGGCAACCGTGTTTCCGTGGTGGATGCATACGAATCGCTCCGTCTATTCATGCCGAGTATGGCTCTATTCATCAGGGGGTGGGCTCAATCTCCCCAGATATTTTGATCAAGACCTTGCACCTAAGCCAATCAAAGTCGAGATCACACGAGACCTTTTTTGTAAGGTCCACATGATCAATGTTTGTGATGGATTCGATTTATAGATTACAATTTGCGCAAAAATTTATGAATTTGCCTCTAGAATTAGACATTACCTAGCGAAGATACGAGCTCCCACATGCTAGAATTTGAGATAGTAAGATTGGTCTTCTTGATACCTTCATATGCTCGCTAACCGATCGACACACTAGTTTGCTTCTCCATGATTGCAATGCAAAAACATCACATCTATCACTAGACCATACAGTCTAAAGACTAGGCAAACAACTTATCAAACATACTTCAAAAAAGTCAATGAAACCCTAGAGAAGCATCTGCTTCGCATCGAACAGTTAGGATTTCATTTCTTTACGTAACTGATCAAGTGTTTGTTGTGCGCCGCGCCTCGCATTTTTGCACATTGCCTTCCCCTGATGGAACCTACCCGAAAACAGCCAACATTCAAAGACAAAAATGGCGCGATAGCAAGTAAAGTTCATGGACGCAAATCGAAAGGACCTCGGCGTATGAGCACAAGGTTTCCAATGCACCCATCCCATGTGGTGTCCCGTGGCATTGCTTGTCCGAACCAATCGAGTCTAGATCGGACCCCGTGGTTGCGAGGAGGCCATTCATCGGGGACCATGGATTGTGGGGTTAACCCCACTTTCCAGAAGCACACAATCCTCACAGGCCGAGGAAGACGACACAGTACCGGAGCATTTAACATGTGCGTCTCAGGTACCTTATCAACCACAAACGACAACAACTTCTGGATTGTCCTGATCCGCTGATCATAGAGAACGAAACCCTTCGCACTTTTGGGTGTCCCCGTTTGCAAAAGGGGCATAGTCGTACGAAGTGACTCACGATCAACATGATTCTATGTGGCTGAGTAAGTTGTGAATTGAATTAGCTAATCGATGTTACGAACGATCTTTTAATATGTATTGTTTTGACACTGTTGAGGCACGAGTTTTGAAGGTCTAGGCTTTGTTGATTCATGGACTTCACGGCCTGCAATGTGCAACCCCCAAGAGAAAAAGAAGTTTCCTTGGCATTTGTCGTAGGAGTTCTGTTTGATGCTTAAAAGAACTCAAGGGTATGTTTATTTCACTGAAAATTTGATGACAAAAAAAAAATTTCTCATGACAACCATTTTTAAGGAAAATAGATAATTTTATTTATTTATTTGGTGGTTAGGGAAAGTAATTTCCTTCTCACTAGAATGCGAAATTATTTTGCCGCAGTTGAAACTTGTTGCCTTTAGTCCATGAAAAATGTTTTGAGTAAATCGATTAATTTTCTGTCGTCCGAACATTGAAAAGGCAAAAGATAATTTTCCGAAAATGATTTTTCTTGCAACAAATGGGCCACAGAGTTAAGATCTTTTAAGGGAAGATAGACATGACTCAATTAGGGTAAGATCTTTCAAGGGAGGATAAGACATGACTCAATTAGGGTTCGTACCTGTATATATATATATATATATATATATATATATATATATATATATAGATATATAAGATATATATAGAGAGAGAGAGAGAGAGAGAGAGAGAGAGAGAGAGAGAGAGAGAGAGACTTGAGCTTGCTCTTGGACCTCACAAAGAGCTCATTGCTGTCGCGACCAAAAAATTGAGGCTAGGTTAACGGATTATTAGGTTGATTGACTAACCTAACTCAGACCCTCCCAGTCCTACCGAATCGCAACTTAGGTGCTTTTCATGCAAAAGTTATTCAATTCAGAGCCGCCACTAATCGTTATTGGTAGGTCGATTAGAAACCTAAATAAATTAATGGGAGAATTAATTTATTTCTGCAAACAGAGAAAATGAGTCCGGAGACTTGATTACATTAATTTGAAAAAATTAATGCCCTTTCGGTACCAAATTCATGAAAAATCCACTTGATTGATGATGTGAATGAAAAAAGCTTTTTTTTTTTTGGATTTTCTTTTTTTTTAAATATGCAATGCAACTAAGCTATATGACGAAGACAATATGCATGAGTTAATGACATGGTAAGGCATGCTCTAAACTATGTGATATGCAAATGAATTTTTTATTTCGGATTAAATGCAACTATTATGAAAACATGTTTAAAAAAACTATCGTCCAATCTAATCCAAGAAAATGATTTCTCAAAGTCTTGACTTATATAGACGATGTTCATGGGATAAAAATGAGCTTTTGGCATGATTAACTATTAAAAATGAGAGTTAATTTTAAATTTTTTATTTAACAAACAAAAAGATTGAACAAAAATAAACAAAAATGCCCATAATATACCTTTTAATTTCGATTTTTTCGACAAATTCACTCATTCCCAAAGATTTGGGCTAGAGAAGAATTTTATCCGCTACGTCCTCGGAGATTCGAGCCAGTATGCGGATAATTCGTATAGAATAACATCGTCCCTTGTTACCAAAGGGCAGAACACGAAATTCTATACTAAATTGCCGTCCCATTCCACAAGATCGTGGCTAAGGCATGCATTTATTTTCCGAAGGGTCTAGGCACAAAGGGAGCATATATTATGGGCATGTTTATTTAAAGATGTGCAAACTATAACAATCAAGCAATAAAACAAACATGACAAAAATAAAAACAAAAGTGAGCAATTGAATTGAATTTTTGTAAAAATGCAAGGGGCGACCGAAAATAGGAAGTGAGGGTCCACCTTTCCTTTGAAATTTGAATTTCAAGCTTGAGAAAATTATCTTTAAGGATTTGAAACTAGTTCAGATAATTCCCAAAAAATTGGATAATTTATCTAGTTCAATCAAATCTTATCCTTAAATCAAACGAGCTCAGAAAATCTCAAGAGGTAAGATAAGATAACTATCAGATAAACATCTCAACCAACCCACGTGTAGGAGATAATCATTCAAAACAATGGATTATCCCCAACAGGTCCAATATTATCCAATTCAAATACTCTCAGAGATTAGATTTAGCAAGCATAACTGTTATCTACAACATGAGATAATATCAAAACAACCAACGGATAGGTGCAATTCAAACAACGAGATACACCAAATATCCACCGAGATAATCACAATGTCCACAAGATGAAAGATATGCAGAAGAATTCAAATTTCGGTATGCAAAAATCCATCCTCATCCAAGAATTTTCCTCCCAATCTCAATGTATCTCACTTTTCCTTATCTTTCCAAAATTCACCTTTATCCGATTAACTTTATTTAGAACATGCAAGATAACCCAAAGTTGATCAAGATAAAGGAGACGAAGTGAAATCCAATCAAATCATACTCAAATTTTTTGCAATCAATCACATAGATAATGAACCCTAACATCGTAACAAATTAGAATTGTCCGTTTACCTAATACGAACTTCGCTCGAAGACTTGCGCACCAAGTTCAGGGATGGACCGGTCGGCAATGGTTCTCACATTGATTGAAGAACTTTGATGAAGATGATTTGCGGCTCCGTCAAAGCTTCCTTCGCAACAAGTTTGAGCACTGATTCACCTTGAAAATCAGCACTTAATAGCAGGAAAATTGCGCCTAAATAGCAGAGGAATCAGCCTGAAACAACAAGTAAAAACTTGCACTAACAGCAGCAGAAAATAGCAATAAACAGTTGCAAGAACCGCTCTAATTAGACGCCAAACAGCAGCTAAACTTGTCCCCGAACAGCAGCTGGAATAGTGAGCAGAAAGTCAAGCCAATGCGTGCTGGATGATGGCATGGAAAGATGGGTGGAGGCGTCCAAGGGGAGGTCCCTGTTCTCACAACTGAACTTGGACTTTAGCTAATTCGATCTCGTATCTAAACTTGAGGACCAAGCAAACTTGAACCAGATAGCTAGGGATCGCACGGATCGGTCAAGAGGAATTCGCAGCAGCAAATTCAAGGAGGCTAGTAGGACCGATCGGCTAGGAAATTGGCGTGCACTTGGGAGCTCGATGTCCTTGCAAACTGAATTTTTCTGCACTAAATCACGTCAGGAACGGCACACGAACAGCGAACTTTTCTCGTCAAAACAGTGATGAAATATTCCAAAACAGCCCCGAGAAAACCTGCATTGACGGTAGAGTAAAACTGTCCAAAACAGAGCCGTTTTGGACTCAAAACAGTAATGAGAACACCCTGGATGGCAGCTAAGTTAACTGCCAAATCGGCCACACGAAGTTTGCTCGAACAACGCCCTAAGAAACTCCTTCGAACAGCGACCAAGGCGATTGAGCAGAGGCTGGACAGCAGCAGCTGCGTGCGACGGTTGAGCTGCTACAGAGTCGGGCTATGATGGGGCATCGGCTTGTACCTGTCCATCGCAGATCGCTCATTGATTGGATGCTTCTCGGTCTCGCTCGATTGAGAGTTAACTATCAACCTTGGGATCTCATCAAGGACAGCGACACCTTCGGAGGGGACCGTGAGGCTGCTTCGCAGAGGAAATCATTGAACACCACATGAAGACGTGTTGCAGACGTGAGAAGAAAAGTCTGCTTTGCGTGCAAACTCTTTTTCTCTGCATGTAAACTTTTTGCCATGAATTGTATTCTATTACAAATAAAAGAAGCATGAGATTAAAAAAAGGATCCGTGGCAGAGCCTCAATATAGGAGAATGAATTTGTGAACAATGGAATTCTCTCTGCAACTTTTCATTGATCAACGTGAGAGCCTCTGACAATTTTCCATGGTAGACCTCCCATCTCATAATCTCTCGCTGGAGTTCTCACTTGGAGAATCCACGTAGCCATCTATTCAATTGGGGCCTCTAATTTTCTCCCGTACATAGCCATGAATTGGCCTCCAAGAACTCTCTTTTTTTTTTTCACCCCCGCCGTTTCTATCCTCTGGCTGAGTATTCAATAAGTTGGCCTCCTCCTTGATGGTGTCTCTCTCGCGAAAAAAATTTCTCATGACAACCATTTTTAAGGAAAATAGATAATTTTATTTATTTATTTGGTGGTTAGGGAAAGTAATTTCCTTCTCACTAGAATGCGAAATTATTTTGCCGCAGTTGAAACTTGTTGCCTTTAGTCCATGAAAAATGTTTTGAGTAAATCGATTAATTTTCTGTCGTCCGAACATTGAAAAGGCAAAAGATAATTTTCCGAAAATGATTTTTCTTGCAACAAATGGGCCACAGAGTTAAGATCTTTTAAGGGAAGATAGACATGACTCAATTAGGGTAAGATCTTTCAAGGGAGGATAAGACATGACTCAATTAGGGTTCGTACCTGTGTGTATATATATATATATATATATATATATATATATATATAGAGAGAGAGAGAGAGAGAGAGAGAGAGAGAGACCTTGAGCTTGCTCTTGGACCTCACAAAGAGCTCATTGCTTGTGCGATCATCACATGTGAATTTAATACATTTTTGTAATAAAAAAAAGTTGCGTAAAAATCTCATTAATACATTTAGATGCATTATGACCGCGCAAATCTATCGAGGAAGTTCAATAAAAAAAAAAATCGATTGAGGAACACAATCATAATTTACGAGAATCAAGATCTTGGGCAAGTAACCATTGAATCTCTCAACCTTCTAAATTGGAATTCAAGATAATGGTGAAGTGTTGCACAAATCTCTCATCTTTCCCTTCGCAACGATTCAACCTATACAAATACGGGTCGGAATCTATGAACATCAACTCCCCCTTTTCTTTGGGTTATTTCAATTTGTAATTTTCACTTTTTCTCTGCACGCGCAACACGCCTGCTCTTTTTCGAACAAACATGCCATAGACAACATACCATTCCCCTTGAAATTTTTATATGAACAAGTATTGACCTTTGAAATTCTTGTCAATGAACGAATTTTCTGTCTTTTTTTTTTTGGTCATTTGCCATCACCGGCCATTCTATTGACTGGAATCTAGTCTGACCCTCCGTCTGCCATCGAAGGAGTTCTGTTCTGCTCCTAGGTTTTTAGAATCCAAGTTCAGAAAGATAACTCTACCTCCCTTTCCCAACTTCTCTCTCATCCATTGGCCTTTTCGGTCAAAACTGCACCTGGAAGTCGACGATTTCAAGTTTTCACGGTAGTGAAATCTAGCAACGTCAGAAAGTGGTGAATTGACCAAAACGAATCGGGCGAGCAACACATCACGATGGTACTCACGGGTTCCCATGAATCTTCCTACCCCTTAGGACGGCAAAGAAGATTTAACATAGTCTTAATCTTGCCAAATAAGATCAAATAACACTTGCGTTCTCAGATCCTATTTTAGGTCAAGAGTTAGTATACGATTACATACGTAAAATTTGCTTGACAGGATCATATCATATTAAAAGAGAACATATACATTTTTGAGATGGTGGCGTACGTAAAGTGAAGAAAAATGAACGAACAAGAAAGCAAAATGACACGTCACCCTAGGAATAGACAAAGTTAACTTTCTTTTTATTGTAGATATGCTCATAATAGAAGTAGATCACCTCGGCGAAGCATCGGTTAAAAATTGTTTATCACTTCCACTAATTTAAAATATATGCCATGTTTACTTATAGCACAATAGTTTTTCTTTGTTTAGAAAAATCGGGAAACATCTAATTCACAAGAATTCTGGGCCAAAAATTAGTTAGATCGTTTGGATGAAGGAAGGCAGAGGGAAGAGGAGAGAAAATATGGTATTTTCTCTCCTATCTGGCATCACATTAACTTTCTTTCTTTTTTAGGGAAATACTTTCGAACGATATAATCTCAATGGTAGATTCACACACTATAATTGCATATTTTATATAAAGTACTCATTGGTTAAAAAACTTTCGAACGGTACAATCTCAGTGGTAGATTCACACACCATAATCGCATATTTTGTATAAAGTACTCATTGGTTAAGAGATTGTATGATTAGAAATAATTGACAGTACACTCAAACTATCAAGTTAACAATTTTTTTTCTTTTTTTATTATGCAAATTCCCATTCCCAATTCCCCTCATTTTCCAAAGATAGAATAACATTTTTTTTTCCAAGTTAGAAGAGTGAGAAGGGGCGATCAACGGGTGGCCTTCTTCAGGCGTTACTATAGAAGTTTCATACGGGCAATCGAAACGTTCGATGTGAGACATAACTAATACTCATTTTGATCGAGCCTGTAAGATCTTAATTGTCAAATGCGAGTTAAAGTAAGAGAGGAACGATCTCGATACTCGGCACACAAGCCGAAGCTACGTTATGGGCAAATTATTAGTGGAATACATATCACAATACTATTTAAATATAAACAGAGATAATAATTCTGAGATAGTGATAACAAATTTATAACGACAACGAAGCCAATATATATGTAATCTTAACAAGTAAAAATTACAAAATTACAAACCAAATAAAGACTTGCTAGATGAACATGGAGTGATGTACGGATTACCTGAATTTCCATAAAGTGATTAGTCCCTGCCAATGATACTAAGTAGCTTTAAGCTTCAAGGACCATGCTTCCTAAGATACAACATCTTGTATCCCGTTGAACAATTCTCGAAACCGGTATACCTAGAGCACAACCCCCTTTGATAAACTAATGAACATGTCCTTTTAAAAGCACAAAGAAATCTACTATAGAAAACTGAATAGACATGAACTAAAGAGTCATGTCGGTAATACTCGCATTTGTTGAGTCATTAACTCATAATAATAATAACATTAAAGACAAAGAAAACTGCAGCAGAAAATTGAAAAGACATAAACCGAAGAGTCATATTTTAAAAGACGCATGCTGAGCCATTTAACTCAAAATTGCAACAATTAGGATTTTCTGACATCGGTGAGCCATTTGAGAATTTGAACCAATTATGCCAATCATCTCGGCTTTAGAAGATAGCATAAAATAACTCTTGTAACTCGGAATGTAAAAGTAAGATCCGGAAGGAAACAAAATGTGAGAAACGACAGGGACTTGCGTAGAGTTGAAGATCCGGAAGGAAACAAAATGTGAGAAACGACAGGGACTTGCGTAGGGTTGTGTCCCACTACTAGAACGACTGTCGGTCCAAAATAATGAAAACCTGCGACCCATGTCACCCTCAGACGCATTTTCGACACGTGGACTTTCACTTCTCGATCTGGTCTGGTCTAGCGACTAAGAGGGTTGGCCTCCGTCTCTTGAATTGCTGCCCTTCGACCCCATAACCTAATAACTTTAATTAAGCACATCAGCTGTCATCACGCGAACAATGTCACTGCATTTGTACAACGTTAACTCGAATTTCAGGTTGACTAATCGAATTTTTTCCGAGGAAGAAACCAAAACCAGAAACTCCAAGCTGAATGAAACTCTTGAAGGGGTCTGACGGGGGCGGGGACCCAGCGGGGACCATTCTAGAGCGAATGAGGCGAAACGAGCGCGTGCGTGCAATGTATCAGGACGATGGAGATAGGTGAGACAAGGTTCATTTCCCATGTTTAAATCATTGTGACTTTAGTACGACATAGTTCTTGCTCCGCCCAATCTTTTTTCTTTTTTTTTTGCCCGAAAGGTCTTGCTGCAATAATTAAAACGTTGAGGGGGGGAACTAAGAGTTGGTTTCAGGTGCATCTACGCTAGGTGCCCTCGCATAGCTTGCAAAGAGTCAAAAACATATCCGTGTGAAACTACAAATGTCGTGGAGGTTACGTTAGAATCTCGAAGTTAATTGTCGGTCGCGTTTTGATTAGTGAGTGCACATGGAAAATGATGGAAGTGTATCGGGTTTAATCGCTTCTCAAGCCCCGGTTTTGGGTTTTGATTTGCAGGAGCGGAGCGGATCGAGATCCTATTCACAAAACCATAGAGGTTCTAGAGCGACCTAGGGATTTGGTTAATGGTTAATATGGATCTCTAAGAAGTCTGTAAAATTTCTCCAAATCAGCACCGGTGGCGCCACGTGGGACGGTCGGCGTCCATGTCGGCGAATTTTCGACTAGAGGAACTGAATTGACCCGGATGCAAAAGGTTTAGGACTAGTCCAATTGAAATATTCATGATTGAATTGGTACCAATACTATTTGTTTGAGACTTTTTCGGTACTCTTCCCCTAATCCCATGAGCTTGTCGATTAAGGTTGCTCATGTAGTCTTCCGAATCGTAACATAAAAATTAACAATAATCTAACATATTCTTACAACAAACCCCATTATCTCAATTTTGACTGCAAATTTTGTATTGTCCGTGCGAAAAGTTCTTGTAATAAAAAAGTACCATGGCAGGTGTAGATGATATATTTGGCCAAATTGGATAAAATGCCTAAGCCCGTCCAAAACTTGATGAAAGTAGACGATTATGGGCTCTCTCTTCATGTATCCTTGGTCGGACGAGCTTCCTCTAATAAAAGCTTTTGATTGGTGGATTATAAGATATGCCCCCAGACGGTGCATGTATCGATTTGATATTTGAACGACATAACCAATCTCTCTCTCTCTCTCTAGCTCTGAAACTCAAACCGTATCAATGAAACCAAGACCCACCATTGAAGCCATGGACATGGTTGGCCATGTGTGACCACAGACCTAGGGTTGTGCCGGGCAACCAATCTTTGTCGAAGGGAAATAATGGAGGTTGCAGCCTCCATGGCCGTGGGTCGTTCCTCTCCGGGGCTCTGTAGGTGAACGAAGTAAAGGAGCCAATCCCACCACCACGGCCATGGGGGCTGTTGGCCTCGAGTGACTATGGTCGCACGACGCAAGCGACCCCAAATCTGAAGGTGGTGACCTCCTTAGGTGCGATTCCCAACCTCGATGCAAAGAGATAAATAGAGAGGCACAGTACGAGTAATTGAAATTGCTTTTCTCATTTTTCGCCATTTGAATTGCTAAAAAAATGAGTAACTGAGAATGTTTTCAATATCTATGGAAAATCTTATTTATTGGTTTTCATCATTGATAAAAACATTTTTCATCGATGCACTATCTTGAGAAATACAAACAACGAAATATTATTTTTTTGTTGATTATTTGTGAAATAATAAGAGCTTATCAATATTTATAGAGTTAATCCACTACACTGTATCAGACTTTCGTCGAGTCTTGAGTATGACCCACTTAATCAAATATCTATATATAATTACTCGGTGGTGTGGATCCAATTTAGCATGATTACAATTATTTAAAACATTATAGGATAATGCAAAGTACACTGATATGGGGCTACAAATCCGTATGCTAAATAATAGGTTAGATTGTACCGTGTGTTAAATATTATGCACGTAATGGTCATTGTAGCGCTTCCTTCTGATCCTAGAAAACGTCCGAAAAAACCTACTACGGAACTACCGAAAGCTCATTCACAACCGTTTGCATCGCTCGGTATACAATTATGTAGACCAATCTTAGTATACTTCGCTTTGGCCTTACTTCTTATAAAACGGAGATACCTGAGTACAACCGTCCACATTCCTCGGTATACCAATGTATAGGCCAATGTTCGTACACTTTGCTTTGGCCTAACTTCTTATAAAAGTGAGAAAACTTGGCTTTAGCTTATCAACTTGCTTACTCATGGAAGAACTCCCATCTTGTACTTCCTCCTCCTTAGTTGTCCCTTTCTATCATAAAGCCTCACCCATTCTCCAGCAACTCGTCCACTTGATCCTCCAAACCCGACCCGAGGACTGGGTTTACTCCATCTTTTGGCGTCCCTCAAGAGACAACCGCGGCCGTCTCGTCCTCACCTGGGGCGACGGCCATTTCCGAGGAACTACAAGAGATCCACTCGCATCCAAGCCCGCCACCAAAAGGGTGCTCAAAGAAGCCCAATGTCCGGATGGTAGCAGCGACATCGGCGACCCCGAATGGTACTACATCTTCTCCGTGGCAAGGTCGTATTCCTCCGAGGACGGCATTTTAGGAAGAGCATTTCGCTCAGGAGGTCACATCTGGTTGAGCGGTGAAGACCGCCGTGAGCTGGAGATGTGCGAGTGTGATGAGAGGGTCAAAGAAGCAAGAATGCACGGAATCCAGAGCATAGTGTGCATATCAATTCCTAATGGTTCTGGCGTTCTTGAATTGGGCTCCTCGGAGATCATCCAAGAAGATTGGAGCTTGGTCCGTTTAGCCAAGTCCCTCTTCCCTTCTCATTTCTCGAACCTTCGAGGCGATCCTCGTGGAGAGAACCAATCAAGCGATGCCAAAGAAGAACCAGCACTTGTCGGCGCCTGCACCCGCCCATATGCCAAACCTGTCAGCGTCTTCCACCATAACGTATCTAAGAAGAGCGGTCGGAAGAAAACAGTCGACGAGGACAATAAGGAATCATCATTATCGCCAACGCAGTCTGGCCCATTGAGCCACGTGGAGGCCGAGCGACAGCGGAGGGAGAAGATGAACCGCCGTTTCTACGCGCTCCGCTCTGCCGTCCCCAACGTATCGAGAATGGACAAGGCGTCCATCCTCGTCGACGCCGTCAACTACATCAAGGAGCTCCAGTCCCGGATTACTGCATTGGAGTCCAAGCTGGTCAAGCCTGAGCCGTCGCCACCGAAGCGCCTCAAGAGTGATAGGGCTGTCGCTGACGTGAGTGAGTCAAGGTCGCTTTCGAGCAAGAACAGGTTGACAATGGCCTCGGCGGCGGCGCTGGCTGTCCCGGAGACGAGCAAGATGGCGGTGGAGGTGAAGGTGGTGGGGGCGGAGGCGGTGGTCCGGGTTTGGAGCCAAATCTGGGGCATCCGTGCGCGAGGTTGATGGACGTGCTCAAGGAATTGGGGTTGGTGGTCCAACACGGGAGCATGTCGTGCGTGAAAGGGGTGATGCTGCAGGACGTGGTGATTAGGACTCCGGCCGACTGCTGGGTCAGCGACGAGTCCATCAGAGATGCCATTGGGGTAAACTAGGCAAGGTGTGAATATTTGGAGTTATATATAAGTTTGTAACTCAATAATTACCCAGTTTGCATAAATCTCTGTCAATGTAGGATTGCATCTTTAAAAGATTATGGAGCCAATTATTCGTTCGGAATTTTAGAAGGAAATTGAACTATGTACGCATATCTTTAAAGAAGTCCGTAATACGTGATGTAAGAAGTTATCGCAAAGTTTAGTCCTGCTAATTGAATCGTTAGGAAAATATTGCGAAAGATTGAGGGGATGTTGTCCACGTACTGAAATTCAAGGACACAAGCGAAAACTCGTTCAAATTCCGTCATGAATAGTATAGTCCACCCTATGCAATGAATTATCTTGTCTAATTCTCCCCCCCCCCCCCCCCCCCCCCTCCCAAAAAAACCCTCCATAATTTCCCCTTGCACACATGCACAATCACCATTTATTTGTAGTAGCATAGCATTTACTCGAAAGAGGAAAAAAAAAACATAAATTCATATTCAAGTGCCACCAACTACGTGTAAATTACTCCGGATCAGGACCATTTGTGCCACCGATATGACCAGTTCATGGAGCTCTTAGCATATTTCATGGGCTTTCCGAAAGATATCCACATCTCGCTGTCAGGATCCCTGGATATTAAAAAATAATATATAAAGGGGAAGAAGGCAAATAGTATATAATTATAGGCGAGGTCCAAGAGAATCATCATGGTTTCTTTGCAACTGAGATGCAAAGTTATTGGGACAACATCTAAAGAAACATCTTTGTCTTGGTCGTGTTTGTACCGAACATGCTATGGAAAGTATAACCCCGAAATCGCAGGATTAAACTAGACAAAATATCTCGGTCTGTGACTCCCTGGGCGACAACAACAACACCGTGTGGTGGTCACCTAACAAACCTTGAATCTGGTTTCTTCTTCTTCTTAGTTAATGTTTTTTTTTTTTTGAGTACTTTCATCCAGTCCTAAGCAAGTTCCTCATATGCTTCGCAGGATAAAAAATTGGCATGTGTGTCAAATCTGTTGTGTGATTTTTCGGATAAGGTTGTCTTTATCTTATGTCGCGTTCCGGAATTTTTCACCTTAGCTGATAAAAATTATGATGTTAGAATAATTACCGATTCACCTGGATCTTTGGATGACACTTGCGAAAATTTCAAATAAGTCACTCAATTGTGCGATGTGCGAAAAACTCGATAGATACTTTTCATGTTTGTGCTTTTTTGGAATGTGATTCCGTTAGAGTTATAAAATTAGATGTGTTATTTTAAGTTAATAAAATAAAAATGATAGATACCGATATTCACATTAAATATAGAGAGACGGTTAAAAGCTTACCACCATAGTAAAATATGCTCCAAAATATGTAACGTATAATATTCAAAGTTACAATTTGCTAAGTTGAAATTTCCCTAGCATTTGTAGCTTTTGCTGATAATTTTAGTGGGTTCAAAATATTTTTGACTTATTGTTATTTGAAATATGGATTTCTCTGCTTAGTTATTGCAAAATTGTCACGACCCTAGAAATTCAGGGTGAAATTCCAGGTTAACGGATTATCAGGTTAATCGAGTTAACTAACCTAATTCAGACTCTCCCTCGTTCTACCGAAACGCAACTTTGGTTTAGTGTTTAACATACGAAGATTTTCAATAGGAGTCGACACTAATCATTCTTGGTAGGTTGATTAGAAACCTAAGTAAATTAGCGGGAGAACTAAATTACTTCTACGAACCAGAGATTCATGAATTCAGAGACTTGATTACATTAATTCTTTTTTAGTTAATGCCCTTTTGTTGACACCTAAATTTTAATTTTAATTTTCATTTATATATTGCAAAAAAAATGAGAATTTATTCTCACAAAAAATATTTGCTCATAATTTGCTTATTTTATTTCATGCATTGCACCTGCATCAATTTAGACTGGCAGAGAAACTGGGCTTAAATTGAAGAGGGACGGACTTGAGTCTACTTGAAAATTTGGTTAGCCCATGGTGACGTCTCTATTGGGCCGAAAATTCAAAGAGTCCTAACCCATTGGGACTCTTCAATATTCTGAAAATTAAGAGTTTTAAGCAATTAAAACTCTTAGATTCAGAATTTCTAATCTAATGGCTCTAATCTAATCCTACCTTAGCTAAGTTTAATCCAATGGTTCATAATAACTCATACTCCTATTAGGACTAGGATTGGCCTTAACTCTATATAAGCAACCTTAGCTCTAGGGTTAAGGGGAGAGGAGCAATTTTGGGATTCACAAGCATAACTCAGAAATTAGAGAGAGATATACATGAGAGAGTAAAGGAGATTGTGGTCGAGAAACCTTCTCAAACCGCTCCCCACCATCGACGCCTTCATCCCTTATTGGCTATACCAATGAGAAGTTGAACGTCCTTGACTGAGTTTCAACGTGGTGCTGCTCAGTCTATATTTGCGCCCAAACCGCTGCTGATCAACACTGTTCCCTTTGTTGGTGTTTCTGCTGTCCAAGGGTCGTTCCTATTGCTCTTCGGGGTTATTTTTGCTGCAAATCAGCCCTAGAACAGTGCTATTCAGCCTGTTTTCATTCACCATCCACCGGAGATTTTTTTTACAGGCTTAGAGTGGTTTCGGTCACTGTCCAAGGGTCGTATCCCTTGCTGTTCAGAGTTCCTTTTCGCTACAAATTGAAGCCAAACAGTACTGTTTTTGGGGAAAATATCCAGCCTGCTCGTGTGCAGATTTTGGAGCAAAACAAGGTAATTTCCTCTAACTTTGGTTGCAATTCATGCTTGTTTGATTGGTAACATGCACATATATCCATATACCTTGATGGATGTACATCGACTTGCAATTAAAATTGAAAAAATCCAAGCCTTTTGGCTATAAAAATTTGAAGTTTTTGGTGAACAAAAAATCTGATTTTTTGTTTGGATGCTTAACTCTCCTGGCCAAACTTGGCATAATTTTTCTGAATTAAAAAACCCTAAACCCAAACCCGAACATATTCTATCCATGGCCATTTGGATATGATTTTTTTCGGATCAATAAAAGGGGAAGTTAGCCAATTCGATCTATAACCGTTTAGATCCGATTCGTTATTTTCCCAAATCAATTTTTGGGTTTAAGGAAGTGGATTTTTTTTTGAAAAAAAATTCAAGAGGATTATCCATGGATTGCATTGTGGTTATCATGTTTTGGATATTCATTGATTATCATGTTTTCTTTGGATATTGCCTTATCTCGTTTGAATTTCCATAAAAGAAATTTGAAAATTTTAGTAAGATATGGTTTCTTAGACACCCTATCTAATTGAAATTTTAGAAAAAGATAGGCTTCTTAGAAAGCTTATCTCATTGGAAATTTGGAATGGAAATCAAGATAAGGGATTGTCCATACATATCCTAAAAAGTTCGAAAATTCTAAGAAAATACCAAAAAATTCTGCTCATCATCTCATGCATTTTACGTTTGCATATCACATTGCATATGTTATATTTGCCTATCACATGCCATCTTTGCATGCCGGCATATCTCATGTTTCATTGCATATTCACATGTCCATGATTGCATAATCATGTTTACATGTTTTACATGTATCCATGTGACACAATTTTCAAGTATCACCCATTATACCTCCCATTCTTTCAAATGATACATATATGCATGCATTAATTTTTTCCACATAAATGGTTGTGCCTCTTGTTGCATATTTCATGCTTTGTCATGTCGCATGCTAATACATTGCACATCATTGTTTGTCATGCCATGATTTGATCGCCATTATGCTATGCCGCGCTAATACCATGTCATTGAATCTTTGCGCGTTGCATGCTTTGCATATCTCATGTTGCATGTTCACACATGAAGCATATCTCATATTTTATCATATCATATAACTAGTGTAATCAAGTCCCCAAATTCTTACTAAACATCCAAACCATGTCTCTTTGCATTGTGTCTGTATAGAAATTAAAAAAATCTCATAAGGTATTAAAAATATCACATCTACTGTTTAATATTCTTAATTAAAACTATAAATGGTTCACCATGGCAAAAAAATTATAGTAGTTCAAAGTAAATCCAAATCTATAAAGATATTCCCTAACTTTATCACATACATGAAATTTACCATTATTGCATTTTTTACACGGAACTATATGGTATCAATTTGGCGGATAAAAGTTGTCACAAATGTTGTCACTAATTTTGCGATGAATCCGTTTCGTCAGCAGTTAGCGATGACCATCAAGATGTCGTCGTCAATTAGCGATGAAGCTTGGCAAATTAGCGACGAAAAGGAGGGGTCATCGCCAATTAGTGACAAAAAGGAATTGTTGTTGCTAATTAGCGACGACCCATAATTTTTATCGCTAATTAGTGACGAAAATGAGATGTCGTTGCTAATTAGCAATGAAAATTATGGGTCGTCGCTAATTAGGGACGATAGTTCTTATGTTGTCGCCAATTAGCGATAAGAGGTACTACTTCGTCGCTAATTAGCGATGGCATCTTAGTGACGAATATGTGAACTCCTTCATGTGAAATAGATATGTACTAAAAAAAAATCCAAGTGAAAAAAAATGAAAAAATTACCAAATCAAGAAGACTTATCTAAGTATTTGGCTGAATTTTTTTGTAGTAAAAAGTGCTCAATTTGATGAGAATCGCAATGTCTCACATCGACATGTACTTAACAAAAAAAGGAAAATTTCCCAATATCGATGAAGCTTATGGCAATTGATGGAAAACAATGGTAAAATAAACACCAATTTATTTCATGCTCACCATATAACACAAATAAGAAGAGAGAAGACATAAGATAGAAGAGACAAGAGACAAGAGAGCAGGCAAAGGAAAAAGAGTGTGGAGAGAAAAGTGTGAAAAGGGATTTGAAAATGGAGAATTTTACTCGGCCACGAAAGTAGTGACGAAAAAGTGTCGGTGGCCTTTAGCAACAAAAACGGTTCGTTGCAAAAATAGTGACAAAACTATGTTGTTGCAAATATCGTCGCTAATTTTGTGACGAACACTTTTTGTTGCCAATTAGCAACAAAAAATTATGTTGTCCCTAGTTAGCGACGAATTTAGCGACAAATGTGGGACGAAAGTTTTTTCGTTGCTATTTTCGTCTCGAATTAACAACGAATTATATTTCATCGCTAATTTTTCATTGCTAAAATCCCTTTCTTATTTTGCGATGAATTTGGTGATGAATTGTGTGACGAAAGTTATTTTCGTCGCAAATTAGCAATGAATTATTTTCATCACTAATTTTTAGTGGCTAAAAGCCTTTTGTTATTTTGTGGTGAATTTTGCGACAAAAGTTATTTTCATCGCTATTTTCGTTGCAAGTTAGCAATGAATTATATTTCATCACTAATTTTTCATGGGTAAAAGCTCTTCTTTTGTAGTGACTGCAGAAGAAGGATTGGTTGTTCGTTCTTTTGGTTCAGATTTTGATATTAAGTGTGATTGGGTTTTCAGATTTTTATATTAAGTGTGATTGGGTTTCAATAATGGCATGCTGAGCTTGGCTTGAATTGAAATACCTAGGATGTGGATAATTAAACAAAAGGATTAAATTGCATATTGAAGGAAAAATGTGAAAAATCCAAAACTAGGCCAAGATGGGAATTTCACAATTCCTAACACACTTAGGTTTTTCCTAGCTGTCGATTGTCCAGAGTTGTCAACTGTCTCAATTGTTAACTATTATGACCAGAATGTCTTTATCAACTTAGTTTGTTACTTGTCGATGATAACCAACAATTGGCCATTTTTTGTGTCCTTACAATATGAACTAAATATTCACGTGTCTTAAGTTATGCAGCCTATTTGATACTGATTTTAGTTGTGAGATGAGCTCCTACCTTAGATTTAGAAATTTAATTTGCTAAACATTTGCACATCCATTTTTTATAGATCAATACAATGGATCCTCCATCGGCATTACATTTGGGAGCATCTGCGTATTTTCAATGTGACGGTCAGAAGAACGTACATGTGTTGGGGTTTTGAAATAGTGTATGTGAAGTGTAATTTCATTGTTTGTGTTAATGTGGGGTTACCAAAACTTATCTCCCATCGTTTTGTTTTCAATTGTGAGTTAATTCATTTTGGCGTTGGCGATTGTGACTAGAAGTGGAAACGAGAAGGAAGACAAATCGGATAAGTACACTGCAAGTGCCATAACTTTTAAAAATCGTTCACTTGAGTGCCACTTTATATCAGCTTTTTCAATTGCCACGTCATCTTTTCCGGTGTCCACGTAAGTGATGGTACTCAAGTGGTCAATTTTTAAAAGTTATTGCACTCAAGTGAGCAAAAAAAAAAAAGGTTATTGCATTCAAGTGAGCACAGTACAAAAGTTATGAAACTTGCAGTGTACTTAACCCAAGACAAACTATCGTGCACGTGGGAAAACTAAAAACCCTAGATATTAAACGTTTATATTCCAAAAATTCAGCATTTATCCTAGTAACCTATGTAATTTGATACCACACTCCTCCTATCGAATGCGCAAGCTTGTCGTACATGAATTGGTCATCTCAATCGAATGAATCTTAAATATATGGCGCACACTCGCCCTGTCCTTTCAATAAGACAATTATTATGTATGATGAATGTTGTCATAATGTGATAATACATCATACGACATGAATAATAGGAGAAAACAATAATTGTTGGTTTTATGAAGCATGCACCACTAATGTTTCGGCACATCATATGTTTTTTCTTTTTTGACGTGAGAAATTATGATTTGAGGATTGTTGCGACCAAAAAATTGGTTAAGACCTTTAAGTTAATGGATTATAGGCTAATTAAATACTAATATAATACGGACTCTCCCAAGCCCTACCAAATAACAACTTTGGCTTTATTCGAATGATTTAGAATTTGGAGTCGCTACTAACCATTTTGGTAGATTGGTTAGAAACTTAAATAAAATTGTGAAACTATTATTTTATTCCTATAAACCATAGATTAAAGATTCGGGGACTTGATTAACTAATTAAAGGTAATGCCCTTTCAATACCTTAATTCCATGGAAATACTAGGTCGGCAACTCAAGCTTGATTGATTTTTCCATAAGTTCAAGTGATTTTTGTTTTTTTATATATGTTTTCACTTTCTTAGATGAATGTAATGCATGATGATGATGACTATGCTAAATGCCGAATTCATAATGCCAAATTAAACATGCAAAATGATATCAAATCAATGTAAGACACATATACAAGCAATTAACATGCAAAGACTATATGATATGTGAGATTGTGTCTAACCAGATAACACGCAATTAGACTAACCTAACATGAATATCCCAAACATGGTACTAAATGACACATGAAAATGTCATGGCAATGATAAAACACAACATAGGCATGCAAATTATGAAACATGCGAAAATGACGATGTTATAATATAATATGCATGATTTTTTTCGAAAATAAAAAATGGAGAATAAATAGGTGATGCTCAAAAATATGAATGACATCAAGATATAATGCAAGATCATGAATGAGCAGATTGTTTTTTACCTTTTAGCAATTATAATAAGCAAGAGATAAAATGTATGCATGATATGCAAGTGATAATTTTTTTAAAATATGGAATGTAAGATGTGATGCTCGAAAATTTGAATTTGAAGTGAATACACAAGATTTACAGATATAAAATTTGAAAATATGCATAAGGGTGTGGTGAATTTGATTGAGATTTTTTTTTACCTTTTTTAAACACAATTTTTTGGCTAGATTAAGGATAATCTTGATTTGATTCTCTTGACTTTCATTTTCAGAATAAACTTAATGAGATAAAGTTTCTCCCTAAAGATTTAATTAGGTAAATTTCTAGGAGATTAAATTTTTCTAAATTTTTTAGGAATTTTAAGTCTATCGGAAAAATTCAAATCAGATAGAATATCAATCAAGCAAATTTAGGATAACAAATCAAAGCAAATCAAACCCTTCATTTTTTGCAATTTTCAAAAAAATGATATGCCTAAATCTAAAATCCACTTTGAAAGATAACAAACCAGACGTGGCAATACATTGGGTTGGTTATCCTTTTGCTTGTTCTAATTCAAAGGATCGTTTTCGAATGGTAATAGAAAGAATCATCCAATTTTAGAAAAAAAAAAATCGCTGCCTATTAAGAAAGGATCTTTTCTAATTTAGATTTAGGGCTTTTTTTTTTAATTCAGAAATTTGTGGCAATCAATGCAAGCTCAAAGCAATCCCCTTTTCCGAATTTTGTATGAAAGTTTTATTGGCTCGTCTTGCAACAAAAAAAAATTATCCTTGACCGTCAAAACTTTGAATCAAGCATGATTTATCTCAATTTTCGAAAATTATAGAAACACCGGGTGATCATCCAAAATTTTCGTGTATCCCAATTTAGGCAATTTTCTTGCTAAACTCAATATATCCGAAAAAATTATTTTCCAGACCACTAAATCCTTAGCTTACTTTATTATTTATAGAACAAAGGGTCCTCTAATCCTAGTTGATGTAGGGTTTAATTTTGGCCGTTAGATTAAAAGCTCTAGTCAAGGTAGGATTAGATATAGGCAGTTAGACTAAAAAAAATTCTGATCTTGAGGAGTCCTAATGGACTAGGACACCTCAAGCATTCGGCCACAAGAGGATCTAATTGGGCTAGCCGAAAATTCTCACTCTTGCGGGCTTAATTACTCAAGCTCAAGTTCAAGCTCAAAATCGGGCTCTAATTAATTAATTGAGTGATTAATTAAAGTCCTTATCGCTTAAAAATGAGCTAAAAAGGGCTAAATTAAATTAAAATCAATTATGGGCTTGCTGCACAATTTTTGGCTCAATTAAGGCTTTTTCTGAATAATATGCATTTCAAAATCAAGCCTTTTCCCAATTAAATAATTAAATGGGCTGAATTAAGCTCAAAATAAACTTTATTGGCCTCTAGGAAATTTGGCACATACCCCTTTATAATTGCTGAAAATTGACTAATGTGCTTTGATCTAATTGCCTGTCAAACTAAGCTCAAACACGCTCTACCATTAATCCAATGCAAATGAAATGCAATGTACGTTAAATAAGATATGATAAATGACTCAATTATTTTTTTTTTCTAGAACTAAAGATTAGTTTTAATTTTTATGCAAAAGAAATTATTTAAGAAAAATCAAAATTTGGGTGCGTTTTATTCAAATTTAGATGGACAATTGTGAATGTGAAAACCCCACACCTTTGATGTAGTTCCTCTTGCACTAATTATAGAAAGTAATCATATAAACTCCTTTTCTTTCTTCCTCCCTTCTTTGACTATTCTAAAGTCCTCGATTGACAAAAAAAACACATACAAAAATGCACGTGGGACACATGGATGGACATCTTCAAGGCCAAATGGCTTTTTTCTGTCTAATTATCGAAGAAAGTATTTAATTAGAGTTAACAACTGTGATCAAAGAGAGAGAAATGTAATGTTTTTTTTTTTACATTACAAAATGAAAAATGAAGACCCCTACATGTAGAGTGAGAATATAATTAGACTTAAGTACAATTAATGTAAATTACAAATGAGTTCATCCTAAATATCAATCCTAACATAACATAAAAACCCCACCCAGCTACTCATCCATCCTAAACTTAAGGTGATTTGAAAAAAGTCAATTGTAGTTCAGAAAAAAGATTCAGAAAGTGCTCGGGTGGATGTGACTTGGTGAAGATATGAGCAATCTGTCTAGTCAACAGATGAAATGGAGACGAGTTGTGGAATTTCATTAAGCACATGATTTCAAATGAAAGGAAAATCAATTTCAACGTATTTGGATAACACTTAGGTTATTGCAATGAATGACTGTTTTGCTATTATGACGAGCTCTGTTGTCTTCCAGTAGCCATCGCAACCGTAACTATTCTAACATGGTATCGGCAAGAGCTTAACATTCAGCTTGTATATTTGAGCAAGCAACAGTGATCTATTTCTTGCTGTGCCATGAGATAAGTGAGCAACCCAAAAAGAAATAATAGCCCGAAGTGGAGTGACAATCTTGAGGGTCACTAGCTTAGTCAACGAGTAAAGAAGACACGACTACAAAATAGGGAAAGCTTCATACTTTGATAAATTTAAGATTAGAGTACTTGTCGCTAGTTGTCATCTGATTTGAGGAGTGTACGAGTGTTGTAGATTGCTTGGGTTTCGGTAGTGATCTACTAGTTTCGAGTAGCAGCAGTAAGTGTTATGTTGTAATTTCAGGATAAGTATACCACAAGTGCCATAACTTTTATACAGCGCTCACTTGAGTACTATAACTTTTTTTTTCGTTCACTTGAGTGTCATAACTTTTAAAAATCATACACTTGAGTGCCACTTTAACTTTTTCGACAACCACATTAACTTTTTCAACTGCCACGTCAGCTTTTTCGGTTGCCACATTAGTTTTTCCGATCCACATAAGCGATGACACTCAAGTGGTCAATTTTTAAAAGTTATGGCACTCGAGTGAACAAAAAAAAAGTTATGGTACTCAAATGAACGCCGTACATAAGTTATGGCACTTGCAATGAACTTATCCCTTGTAATTCCTCAAGAGATTATTTGTGGAATCCAACATGTTGATGGCTATTATTCTTGGAGAGTAAATATAAGCTTTATGTAAGCCAAGCACTATAGAGCACTGTGCATTATCTTCTATCTCTTTACTTAATTTGGTTTATACTTTAATATGATATTTACACTTGTTATGTTAGGTTCCGGCCTATTTTGTATCGTGCTTCTTTACCTTAACTAAGCTATTAAGTCAAATTAAGTCATTATATTTCGCAAAAATTAAGTCAACTTTTTGCCTCCCTCTAAGTTGCGTTCATGTGGAAAAAAGAAATAGATCACTGTTGCTTGCTCAAATATACAAGCTGAATGTTAAGCTCTTGCCGATACCATGTTAGAATAGTTACGGTTGCGATGGCTACTGGAAGACAACAGAGCTCGTCATAATAGCAAAACAGTCATTCATTGCAATAACCTAAGTGTTATCCAAATACGTTGAAATTGATTTTCCTTTCATTTGAAATCATGTGCTTAATGAAATTCCACAACTCGTCTCCATTTCATCTGTTGACTAGACAGATTGCTCATATCTTCACCAAGTCACATCCACCCGAGCACTTCTGAATCTTTTTTCTGAACTACAATTGACTTTTTTCAAATCACCTTAAGTTTAGATGGGATGAGTAGCTGGGTGGGGTTTTTATGTTATTGTTAGGATTGATATTTAGGATGAACTCATTTGTAATTTACATTAATTGTAACTTAAGTCTAATTATATTCTCACTCTACATGTAGGGGTCTTCATTTTTCATTTTGTAATGTAAAAAAAAAAAACATTACATTTCTCTCTCTTTGATCACAGTTGTTAACTCTAATTAAATACTTTCTTCGATAATTAGACAGAAAAAAGCCATTTGGCCTGAAGATGTCCATCCATGTGTCCCACGTGCATTTTTGTATGTGTTTTTTTGTCAATCGAGGACTTTAGAATAGTCAAAGAAGGGGAGGAAGAAAGAAAAGGAGTTTATATGATTACTTTCTATAATTAGTGCAAGAGGAACTACATCAAAGGTGTGGGGTTTTCACATTCACAATTGTCCATCTAAATTTGAATAAAACGCACCCAAATTTTGATTTTTCTTAAATAATTTCTTTTGCATAAAAATTTAAAACTAATCTTTAGTTCTAGAAAAAAAAAATTAATTGAGTCATTTATCATATCTTATTTAACGTACATTGCATTTCATTTGCATTGGATTAATGGTAGAGCGTGTTTGAGCTTAGTTTGACAGGCAATTAGATCAAAGCACATTAGTCAATTTTCAGCAATTATAAAGGGGTATGTGCCAAAATTCCTAGAGGCCAATAAAGTTTATTTTGAGCTTAATTCAGCCCATTTAATTATTTAATTGGGAAAAGGCTTGATTTTGAAATGCATATTATTCAGAAAAAGCCTTAATTGAGCCAAAAATGTGTGCAGCAAGCCCATAATTGATTTTAATTTAATTTAGCCCTTTTTAGCTCATTTTTAAGCGATAAGGACTTTAATTAATCACTCAATTAATTAATTAGAGCCCGATTTTGAGCTTGAACTTGAGCTTGAGTAATTAAGCCCGCAAGAGTGAGAATTTTCGGCTAGCCCAATTAGATCCTCTTGTGGCCGAATGCTTGAGGTGTCCTAGTCCATTAGGACTCCTCAAGATCAGAATTTTTTTTAGTCTAACTGCCTATATCTAATCCTACCTTGACTAGAGCTTTTAATCTAACGGCCAAAATTAAACCCTACATCAACTAGGATTAGAGGACCCTTTGTTCTATAAATAATAAAGTAAGCTAAGGATTTAGTGGTCTGGAAAATAATTTTTTTCGGATATATTGAGTTTAGCAAGAAAATTGCCTAAATTGGGATACACGAAAATTTTGGATGATCACCGGTGTTTCTATAATTTTCGAAAATTGAGATAAATCATGCTTGATTCAAAGTTTTGACGGTCAAGGATAATTTTTTTTTGTTGCAAGACGAGCCAATAAAAACCTTCATACAAAATTCGGAAAAGGGGATTGCTTTGAGCTTGCATTGATTGCCACAAATTTCTGAATTAAAAAAAAAAGCCCTAAATCTAAATTAGAAAAGATCCTTTCTTAATAGGCAGCGATTTTTTTTTCTAAAATTGGATGATTCTTTCTATTACCATTCGAAAAACGATCCTTTGGAATTAGAACAAGCAAAAGGATACACAACCCAATGTATTGCCACGTCTGGTTTGTTATCTTTCAAAGTGGATTTTAGATTTAGGCATATCATTTTTTTGAAAATTGCAAAAAAATGAAGGGTTTGATTTGCTTTGATTTGTTATCCTAAATTTGCTTGATTGATATTTTATCTGATTTGAATTTTTCCGATAGACTTAAAATTCCTAAAAAATTTAGAAAAATTTAATCTCCTAGAAATTTACCTAATTAAATCTTTAGGGAGAAACTTTATCTCATTAAGTTTATTCTGAAAATGAAAGTCAAGAGAATCAAATCAAGATTATCCTTAATCTAGCCAAAAAATTGTGTTTAAAAAAGGTAAAAAAAAATCTCAATCAAATTCACCACACCCTTATGCATATTTTCAAATTTTATATCTGTAAATCTTGTGTATTCACTTCAAATTCAAATTTTCGAGCATCACATCTTACATTCCATATTTTAAAAAAATATCACTTGCATATCATGCATACATTTTATCTCTTGCTTATTATAATGCTAAAAGGTAAAAAAACAATCTGCTCATTCATGATCTTGCATTATATCTTGATGTCATTCATATTTTGAGCATCACCTATTTATTCTCCATTTTTTATTTTCGAAAAAAATCATGCATATTATATTATAACATCGTCATTTTCGCATGTTTCATAATTTGCATGCCTATGTTGTGTTTTATCATTGCCATGACATTTTCATGTGTCATTTAGTACCATGTTTGGGATATTCATGTTAGGTTAGTCTAATTGCGTGTTATCTGGTTAGACACAATCTCACATATCATATAGTCTTTGCATGTTAATTGCTTGTATATGTGTCTTACATTGATTTGATATCATTTTGCATGTTTAATTTGGCATTATGAATTCGGCATTTAGCATAGTCATCATCATCATGCATTACATTCATCTAAGAAAGTGAAAACATATATAAAAAAACAAAAAATCACTTGAACTTATGGAAAAATCAATCAAGCTTGAGTTGCCGACCTAGTATTTCCATGGAATTAAGGTATTGAAAGGGCATTACCTTTAATTAGTTAAAGTAATCTAATCAGTCCCCGAATCTTTAATCTATGGTTTATAGGAATAAAATAATAGTTTCACAATTTTATTTAAGTTTCTAACCAATCTACCAAAATGGTTAGTAGCGACTCCAAATTCTAAAATCATTCGAATAAAGCCAAAGTTGTTATTGGTAGGGCTTGGGAGAGTCCGTATTATATTAGTATTTAATTAGCCTATAATCCATTAACTTAAAGGTCTTAACCAATTTTTTGGTCGCAACAATCCTCAAATCATAATTTCTCACGTCAAAAAAGAAAAAACATATGATGTGCCGAAACATTAGTGGTGCATCATTCATAAAAACAACAATTATTGTTTTCTCATATTATTCATGTCGTATGATGTATTATCACATTATGACAACATTCATCATACATAATAATTGTCTTATTGAAAAGGACAGGCGAGTGTGCGCCATCTATTTAAGATTCATTCGATTGAGAGATGACCAATTCATGTACGACAAGCTTGCGCATTCGATAGGAGGAGTGTGGTATCAAATTACATAGGTTACTAGGATAAATGCTGAATTTTTGGAATATAAACGTTTAATATCTAGGGTTTTTAGTTTTCCCACGTGCACGATAGTTTGTCTTTGGGTTAAGTACACTGCAAGTTTCATAAAACTTTTGTACTGTGCTCACTTGAATGCAATAACCTTTTTTTTTTTGTTCACTTGAGTGCAATAACTTTTAAAAATTGACCACTTGAGTACCATCACTTACGTGGACACCGGAAAAGATGACGTGGCAATTGAAAAAGCTGATATAAAGTGGCACTCAAGTGAAACGATTTTTAAAAGTTATGGCACTTGCAGTGTACTTATCCCGATTTGTCTTCCTTCTCGTTTCCACTTCTAGTCACAATCGCCAACGCCAAAATGAATCAACTCACAATTGAAAACAAAACGATGGGAGATAAGTTTTGGTAACCCCACATTAACACAAACAATGAAATTACACTTCACATACACTATTTCAAAACCCCAACACATGTACGTTCTTCTGACCGTCACATTGAAAATACGCAGATGCTCCCAAATGTAATGCCGATGGAGGATCCATTGTATTGATCTATAAAAAATGGATGTGCAAATGTTTAGCAAAATTAAATTTCTAAATCTAAGGTAGGAGCTCATCTCACAACTAAAATCAGTATCAAATAGGCTGCATAACTTAAGACACGTGAATATTTAGTTCATATTGTAAGGACACAAAAAATGGCCAATTGTTGGTTATCATCGACAAGTAACAAACTAAGTTGATAAAGACATTCTGGTCATAATAGTTAACAATTGAGACAGTTGACAACTCTGGACAATCGACAGCTAGGAAAAACCTAAGTGTGTTAGGAATTGTGAAATTCCCATCTTGGCCTAGTTTTGGAACTTTCACATTTTTCCTTCAATATGCAATTTAACCCTTTTGTTTAATTATCCACATCCTAGGTATTTCAATTCAAGCCAAGCTCAGCATGCCATTATTGAAAACCCAATCACACTTAATATAAAAAATCTGAAACCCAATCAACTTAATATCAAAATTCTGCAAACCAAAAGACGAACAAAACCCAATCTTCTCTGCAGTCACTACAAAAGAAGAA
>JAGVVM010000732.1:0-26276 GCA_019149425.1 Psidium friedrichsthalianum | reverse complement strand
TATGTGGGGTAAATCTCTTTTTCCAGCTCTATGGTACGTGTTTCTTTCCCTGAGATTAATCCTTAATTAACTACTTGCCATTTTAGAATCTCTTTTTGTTCTTTTTTCATCCTGAAAATTAACTCAGATATGATCAACTTAAAAATAATTGAAATAAGGCGTTGGACCAAGAGTTTTATCGTTTGGGTTCTTATAACTGAAGATCAGTCAATTTCACATCTCCTGCGTCTAGTCACTTATGAAGAAGTGATATACCTTATGCCTTCTGTTGTGGCATCTCTGCTTGCCCCCCTGATCACATATAAAACGTGTTGTCATAGATGTCTACAGCTCTTTCTTGCTTGTCAGTGTGCGTTATCTTTCTTGTTAGTGTGGCACCACACAGATATCTGGTCTAATCTGGGTTGAGCTCAGTGGCATCCATAGCACTCCCTCCTTTGGTATTGGACAGTTGCCTATGGCTTTGATTCTGGGGACTTGCGTGTATGTTGCCTGTTGAATTTAATATCTTATACTTTGCTATCAGTGTATCCTCTTACACACAACCAAACCCCTGGCCGGCAATGTTAACATTCGTGATAGTAAATTTTCCTTCTTGGTTCTTTTTGGCCATCTTTGTCTGTGGGTTGGATGTTTATAATTTCCCCCTCCTTCTTTGAAAGGCTGCTTCCATGTTGCTTCTTTCCTTGTCCTTCAGCTGGAAATTCCTGGCACTTAATGCTGCCCCTCTTGCGGTAGTTGGAACTGTGCTGTACGTTTTCTTCCACCATTAGTACTGCACCATACTAATTTTCAAAGAGAAAGGAATGCATGGGTGGTTGCATTATGTAACTTTGATTCTGGTTTTTTTCAGGTATGTCTTTCTTGTCATTTTCTCTTGGTGCTGGACTGTTCATGCACTGCTTATAACAAGTATTTGCCTCCAATCAAGCCAAGCGTTCTTTTATCACGGGCATCCATTGGTTTAGTTTGACATTTGAGATCATGTTTTCCTGTCGTATCTCTGCTTTCTGGATTATCATGTCTTCATTGTCAGTATTGCTGCTTTCTGAATTCTCTTTCATAGGAATCACTTTGCTCTCATAACAATGTACAACCGTAACAACAAAATGGTTCAATTCTACCGAAAGTAAGTTTTATGCTCTCACCTGTGCAATGTTCTGATCCGAGAAAAAAGGGGAATTTTCTATCTGCCCAGATCTCCAACTTTGTGATCGTGTTGTTTTTCTTGAGTGTCGTGAACAAGTATGGAATCAGCTCAGTGTACTGGATTCTCGGCCATCTGTCTCCTTGCTGTCTTGTATAAGCTGTTAATGTTGTGGAAACAAAGGGGAGATCCCTGGGGAAATTGAGCGCGCTCTTACCTGGCAACTTGATCGATGCGGACTATCAATTTCTTCTGTAGCTACACGTCCAAGGAGATCTGTACTAGTATGGTTACCTCTTCATTTCATGCAGATAGCATTTCCATTATCAGTTAGGACCTCGACCCAGGGACATAACATGTTCCCGTTTGTCCTTCGGATGTTCTATGCTTTAAATGCAAATCATCATCAGGAGGCTCTGTTTTGCCCTCGTTTGGGATTGGTACTGACTTCTAAATCCAGTACCACTGTGGTGTTGAGTAGGAATAATCTGGGTGGATGATGACAACTTTGTTCATCATTGTATATCTTAAGCGGAACATCATGTATATAGTTGAGCTGTTGGATTGGCTGAGTTTCAAACGACTCAAAATAAGCTCGATGTTTTCTCAGGTGCTGTGATGAATAGGAGAACTGATCAAATGAATCGCATGTGTAAACGAGATATTGCTTCTGGACCAAAAATAAGGGAAGAAGTAAAAGGGTCAAATGCTCTTGACTGGATAATAAGATTGGGCATGCTCACTAGCTTACTTCCCCTACAAATAGAGAGACTGATGGGCTACGATTCAACAAGACTCCCGTGTCTATACTCCTCCTTCAACCACCTGATTACTAAAATTGTAGGTTGGATCTTGGATCAGGCGGTGGGAGTGCCTCAACCTCCAGGGCATTCGATGCTGGTACTGCTGACTTGTTCTTTTTGCGCGTGATTTCTCCTTGTAAGGAAGGAACTTGGCCCCTCGTCTCTCTCTCTCTCTCTCTCTCTCCTGAGGACTCTTCGAGGGAATATTGCTTCCCAAAGAGCGAGTGCTCCATTGTGCAACTCTAACCCGAGTAGCAGGGAAGCAATATCGCGAGTTGAATCCCGTACGCATTGGCCTATACAAATGACTAGACAGAATCGTTCTGGCTCATCACCAACTTTTTCTCGATTGCTTGTATGCACGGCGATGGCAACGTTTTGTAGTACAACGTAAACGCAAAAACTATCGCCACATGCTCACAACGCGAACTAGTCTCATGGGGGGGGAGAATGTTCCCACAAGCCAACTTTTTTAATTTCTCGAGTCATTCTGGATCCATGCTCTCTATCACGCACTGTGCTCTCGGGATCGATTCCAGCAAGCAATCCCCAGTTTGTCTTCATACCAAAATCATAGGGGGCCGAGAAGAGCCGTTTCACGATGCTAATGGCAAAACCCGTGCATTGCTTGTGCCGCGAAAACACTCTCAGTTCGATGCCGAGCTCTTCCACGCTGGTGAGATCCTCCCGTCGAGCTTCCCACTCCAAATCTCTCGCGGCTCGGCTGCAGAGGATTGAGCTGCTGAAGGCGTTCCCCAACCGCACTCACCAGCTCGCGAAGTCACCGAGAACCTTCATCTGCTCCTTAGCAGGCGGGACCCTTTTCCTCTCTCCTTCGCATTCCCGACAAACTCGGCGGCTTTCGCGCTTCCTCCTCCCAAGCGCGCGCGTTCTCCCAGAGTGATGGCGGAGAATCTCCCCACGAAAAGCCCAATTTCTCCGCCTCGAATCGACCCCAATTGCGCGCCAGCCGAAATGATCCGGTCAAGATGCCCCGGCTCCGTGGATGTCGAGGCCTCGTCTTCGTCACCCCCAAGAGGTGTTGGACCTTTCGAAGGCCCGGAGCAGTCATAGAGGCTCGGCGATAGTCGAAACCCGAGAAGTCGGATAGCGCAGCGGTGTCATGAGGAAACAAGCGGTGCGGAAGATTGTGCGAGAGGCATCGAGAAGCTTGAGGGAGGAGGCCGGTCGGACGAGCTTGGTAAAGAATCTTGGGAGATCGAATTCGGATTTGCTGGAGTGGAGTCGGGTTGAGGTGGAGAAGGAGCAAGGAGCCAACCCGGTTTCGGGCGGGAAATGCACGTGGTGAGGGAAGGCAAGAGGGTGGTGTTCAGGAGGACGAAGCACGGAGAAGGCGGCGAATGTGGGCTGAACTGTGCCTCGAGGAGGAGTTGCTGATAGGCTGAGGAAGGAAGCTGCGAAGCTGAGGAAGTGGGTGAAGGTGAAGAAGATTGGAGTGTCTCAGGCTGTTGTGGATGAGATAAAGTGGACTTGGAGGAGGAATGAGCTCGCCATGGTGAAATTCGATGTCCCTCTGTGCCGCAACATGGACAGAGCTCAAGAAATCGTCGAGGTTTTTCCTCTTTTAATTTCCTCCTTGATGAGATTTCGTTGTAACTTTTTTTTTTTTTGAGGGGAAATTTCTGTGTTGTCCTTTGATTATTGGGAATTAGAAGCTTTGGAGCATGAGTCGTAAATTTTAAAGCTATTGTCATAATGGGGCACTGGAATATCTGAGCTTGTCCTGAATAATCCTGACTGCTTGTTCGTGCGTGAGGTGCGGCCCATAGAACTAGCAACATGATGAGTCAGAGTACATTCGTTGATCTTGAATCTTGATGGCTTCCTTCCTTGTGTGATTAGACAGTTGCTCATTGAGACAACTAACAAGGTGGTGATGAAACAACAGATTCATGCGTTTTGAATTATTTATTTGTTGTTGCTTTAGAAATTATACGGTCTGGGCCATTGTCTGCATTGTTTGTGTTAGATATAGTCCTCTTTCAAAAGAAAGAGAGAAAAAAGGGGACTAAATTGCTCGCTCCCACTCCTCATATATCAATCCTCTCCTTACTGACATGCCTCACTTCTTTGGCTGGAATTTTGGTGGAGTAATAGATGCTGGACTTTTGGTGGAGTAATACACGAGCAATAAGGGGATGATGCTGTTCACATGAAATGAGATGCACTGTTGAATTTGCTTCTGCCTCTGTTTTATGCTGGTATAGTCGAGACTGCTATGTAGAATCCAAAAAAGATTTTTAAAAAGTTTGAATCTCCTTTCTCATAGTTGCCACTACCTTTTCTAGTTATGTTTTTTGCTTTCTGTACTGTGAAGTTCTTTTAGGGAAGCTTCTCATGGTTGATTCCTTGATTGTTTCTTGTGAATAGATGAAGACTGGCGGCTTGGTTATTTGGAGGAGAAAAGACACTCTTGTTTTATACAGGGGAATCCACTATGCGTATAAAGTCTTTCAGGAGAAGGAGCGCATCCCTGCTATTGGTCAAGAAAGAATTCCCTTTGTCTGCATGCAGTCTAACCCTAAACATGTCATGTCTATAACACTGGCGAAAGATAGTCATCGTATTCTGGATGAGACGATGAAAGGAGAGGATGGACAAAGGCATTCTAGTGCCATCTCAATAGACTATAAAACATGTTCTGAGTCAATCAATGGTTCACTATATGAAAGGGAAACTGATAGATTACTGGATGGCTTGGGTCCTCGCTTTGTTGACTGGTGGATGCACAAGCCATTGCCCGTAGATGCTGATTTGCTCCCAGAAGTGGTACCTGGCTTCAGTCCCCCGCTAAGACTCTGTCCTCCAAACGAACGGCCAAAGCTCACTGACGATGAATTGACGTATTTAAGGAAGCTTGCTCACCCTTTACCAACTCATTTTGTCCTTGGTATTGAAACTTCGTAGTGACTCTTTTTTTTTCCGGAAATTACTTTCAACAAGGGACATTTTATATTGTTGTAAAGAGGATAGTTGATCCTTAGTCGGTCTTGTTTAGTTAGTGAAAGGGAGAAGATCTGATTGGGTGGTTTTTTTTTCTCTTGACTTGCTCACTACAAAATTTATATGTTGGTTAGCAAATGTGTTAAAGAGGTTCTTCAGTTACTTTAACTTGCATAAACAGTATGTGGTAGATGAACATTGAATTGATGCATGATGATAGTTATCCAGTAACATGCAATTTGCTAGATGCATTGTGCACCAGCATGAGGTGTCTGTGTTTAAGTTTCTCTGGTTGTTGTTGCATCTTCATTTTGAAGGGAGAAACAGGAAATTGCAAGGCGTAGCTGCTGCGATTGTGAAACTATGGGAGAAGAGTCTTATAGCCAAGATTGCGGTGAAGTGGGGTGTACCTAACACTAACAATGAGCAAATGGCATATGAGCTCAAGGTGAGTTATAAGTAACTGTGCATTCCGCTAAAATGAATAATGGACATTTATCTTAGGTATCATTGTAGGGTCTCACTGGAGGAATTCTGCTGCTACGAAACAAGTTTTACATTATACTTTATAGAGGCAAGGACTTTCTTCCTCAAACACTTACAAGTTCGATAGTGAAGAGGGAATTGGAGCTGAGAAAATGCCAAGTGGTTGAGGAAGATGCACGGATTAGGGCTTTTGAAAGATTAGCTGTTGCAAATGAGCCATTGGCAAGGACTTGCACAATGGGAACACTATCAGAATTCATAAAAATCCAAACAGATTTTCAGGAGCAGAGAAGAGGAGTGGGGGAGGTCAATGTCAGATTGTTGGCTGAAATAGAAAGATTAGACAAGGAGCTGCGAAAAGAGGGTCACAGGCTTTTCATTGTAAGGTCCAAAGCTATCACCTTGATTATCTTTGGCATGCTGTTTTGGTAACATTAATAGTGTCTGTGCAGCTTAATGGTAAGAAGAGAAGGTCAGCAAAACAGCTGTCAAAGTTGAATTCTGGATGGAGACCTGCCAAGGAGGACACAGACCAAGAGATGATGACAGAGGAGGATAAAGAATGTTTGAGGAAGATCGGACTGAAAATGGACAGTAGTTTATTGCTCGGTGAGGAAAAACATTTATTTGTGTGTCATCCAAGTTTCCTTCTATTTTTATGGTCACTATAGGAATGCCTTATTTTATCTCATTTATGGGGGAATATGAATAATGACTTAAGTTTGAATGTTGTCACATAATAGTAATTCTGCAAAACTCTTATGGTTGAACTGGTCTGTTGATTTGTCAAACGATCGTGCAAGCACAGCATGTCTTCTAATTTGTTCATTTGTTTATAAGAGCTGATAATGGAGACAGCATCTTTGTAAGCCATCTGTTAATTAGAAGATCATCAATTTCTTGCACTTCCGTTTTCTTCTGTTCTCTTAGTTGTTTCATTCATATTGTCTTCAGGAAGGTGTGGTGTCTTCGATGGTGTTATTGAAGCAATGCATCAGCACTGGAAGCACAGAGAAGTGGTCAAGGTCATTTCTATGCAGAGGGCGTATCCACAGGTCATCCGTACTGCGAAACTGCTCGAAGCAGAAACTGGTGGGATTTTAGTTTCAGTTGACAAGCTGAAGGATGGCCATTGTATAATCATATACCGTGGCAAAAACTACAAACGTCCTGTAAAGCTGTCAACACAGCATCTACTAACAAAAAGGAAAGCACTTCTGCGATCTCTTGAAATGCAACGATTTGGTGTAAGTGAAGATCCAAATTTCTGAACCAACCATTTCGTTTGTAGATTTATGTCATCATTTTCTTGGTGGCACGTATTTAGCAGCATTTATTGAGCTTGAAGCTTCTTTTTTATTTTCCTCAGTCGCTGAAGTTTTTCACGAATCAGAAGCAACGGAAGATCTCTGACTTGCAACTGAAACAGGTAAATGTCAAAGCATTTGTAATGATATAGTACACTCAATCTTATGCTAGCATTGTATTAAGGTTTAATATAGCAACATTTGACTTTTAACTTCTTCTTAGTGTAATTAATGGGATGCTTTCTGGACAATTTTGTAGGCAGAACTAAAAGATCAGCTAGGACAATAAAGACAGAATATGATGAAGTTTGTAAAGGATCATAGAAGACATTTCTGTGATTTTCAGTACACAAAAGGCGCAAGGATTCTTAGTGTCATTAAATGAATTATGAAGGTTCTCATCCATCATCTGGGATTCCTTGTACAACCTGATTGCTTGACTTCTTTTGAGTGGAAGTGGAGCTGAGGGCAGAATGCACAAACTCCATGGTGCTGGATTTTTGTTACTTGTGACCTTCTACAGCAGAGGTCATTATAACAAGGTGAGCATGCAACCACAATGGTATGGTTCTAACAGTTGCATTAGACTTCCCATCTTTTTATTAGGCATGCCATCTCTAGCACATTTTTAGACTAATCAAAATCTGGGGGGAAATATCTCTTTAGCCTCCTAAATCATGACAGGTTTTGCTCTTAACACACTAACTGGAGTGCCATTACCATATTCGAGTAGATTCACCATAAAGTGCCTGCAGCTTGCCCCTCCCCAAACAATTCATCTGTTGCAACTTTTCACTCTGAATTATAGCCTTTTCCCCTTGAACCCATCAAGAATTAACAGAACATCCGAGGATAAATTTCATTGTAGCAAATCTAGTAGTTTACTTTAGTAAAGTGCCACTTTTTCAATTTCTTGGTTGAGAGATAAGGGATGTTGTGTGGGGCTAAATATTCCTCAGTAGATTGTGTTTTAAGTCATGAATAATCCTACGTGGAACTTCTAGTACTGTTCGGGCAAGGAGCTGTCTGAACAGACTTTACAATGTTGGTTCTCTAAAATTCTTGTGATCTAGATTCCATTTGCTTTGATAGCTCTAATGACTTTTCCTGATTGAAATTTTTTATTCCGTCTTGAAGTGTGGATGGGGAAGCTAGTGTGACTGACTAAAACTTGGAATCATATCTTGACTTCAGGAATCTGAAGCGAACGCTTTTCAGATTAATCACCTGGGTTGGATTGTTGGTTCTACAGGATAGTGCAGCCTCTTAGCCTAGTGCATTACTTGCCAGCACTGCGAATAAACTCATTCACTCCCACCAACATAAGGGCGATTGGAAGGTTGTGATCAAATGGCATTGACCACTTCAGGTTTATCTTTAATTTACCCTTTTAACCATCCACAATACAGATGTATACTGGTGCTTATTTCGTCTCCCACAACCACTAGAATCTCTCTTTTCTCTGTTTTTTCCTTCTTGGTGATTGTGGCATGGCTAAGTGAACTTGCTATCAACTACGAGACATCATAATGTCAGTTAAACTGTATAAACAAAGTTATTCAAATGGAACTAGGAGCTTTCCTCTAACTCCTACTTTTTAAATGTGTGTTGTTAAGATAATTGATACTGTGAGTCTATGAGGCTATAGCTGTTGCATGCTATGTTGTGGTGTTTTCTCCGTTTGAGGCAGTGGTTTCTTGCTTATTCATTAGTAGAGAAACATATGTTAGTGGCAAGTAATAGTACTCCCTTTGCGTCTATCAGAATCAGGTGGATCTGTTTCAATTACCATCTCTCCATCAGAAGTCACTCGAATTATCCCCAGGCATCAGCAACAGGTCCTAGGGAAAATTCTGTTGTCATTAGTAAAATGAAACAGAGAACTGCTATTCTTCGTTTTTCTTCCACTAATGGGTTTTTGCTGTTTGGAAAGACACTTTTGGTCAGGTTATTAGTTTCAGGACATACGTTTAAACTTGGTAATTTTGCTTGCGTATTATTTTGGAAGATACTGCGTATAACTCTGGGTTTCCCTGTGTCGCGGCCTTCTCCTCCTGATTGCTTTGCTACTTTTGAACATTGATGATAATGACCATCCTTCAAATTATTTGATGTTATGGTTAAAGACGACAGGACTGGGATTGGTGGTACTTGCAAGAGGTCAGAGTTTCTCTCCAACTTGATATTTCTAGTTTCTCTGGGGTATATTTTCTTAGTTATTTACTACAATCAAGAACCCCTTTTCAGTATGTCATAGGATTTGTACATCATCTCTTTAACATAGCTAGTGCGGATTCCCTCTATATTTCCGAGCGCCATTACACTTAGTTGTCCATTTTCCATTCCTATTGTTAGTTCTCTCTCCTCTCGCCTTCAAATGTATTTATCTAGAGGTGCCAATGGGTGGACAAGATATGGAGTTGTTTCTGTTACGGTCGATGTCGCAACCTAAAAATCGATATTCTTAGATTAATGGATTATCAGGTTAATTATTTAACTAACCTAATTCGGACCCTCCCAAGTTTATATCAAATCGCAATTTATGGTTCAATATTTAATATGAAAATTTTTTCAAAAGGAGTCGTCACTAATCATTTTTTAGTAGGTTGATTAGAAACTTAAGTAAATTAGTGGGAGAACTAAATTACTTCTATGAACTAGAGATTAAGAGTTTGGGGTCTTGATTACGCTAGATTACTCTAATGCTCTTTTGGTGTCATTTTATTTCATGAAAAATCATTTGAGAAGGTAACATTAATTGATTTTTAACCTAAGTCACTAACAAAAGTTATTATGCGAGTGCACAATCAATTAATGGAACATAAAAAATCAAGATAATAAAGGGAGCATGCGTCACACAAAACATTTTTTTTTTTAAGTTTTTACCTTTTTTTTATGAATGCATAAATGACTATATTATATGCAATGCATGAAATTATTTTAGGATGTAATGACATGAATTAAATGCAAGACTAAAGTGCAACCCATATGATATGGTAAGAATGATGACGTGTAAGGATGACATGGCATAGATGACGTGGTAAATATGATGTGACATAGATGACGTGACAAATATGACATGGTATAGATGACATGGCAAGGACGGCGTGGCATAAATGACGTAGCATAAATGACATGGCATAAATGACGTGATGTGGCAATTGTGGCATGGTATGAATGACGTGGTAATGATAATATGATATGGATGATTTTTTTTTAAAATTTTCGGATGAATTTATTTCCTAAAATAGAACTATGTCAAAACAAAGTTTATCTTGCATATTTTAGAGTTTAAATTGACCTAAACCTTAATATATTAAAGATAGATTATTTTAGACATGCAATTTCTATCTTAAAATGCAATATAACCTAATTATTTTAAAAAAGGAGTTGATATGCAATTATCTACATGATGCTATTTTTTAAAAGAAGCAATTTTCAAATATGGAAGGAATGCAATATTTCTTAGAATTTTTCGAGATCACATCATGCAACGGATATATTCTAAGAAAAGATGACAATCAAGCAATTCAAGTCAAAATAGAAAAGTGAATGCGCCAATCAATTCAATCAAGGAAAGTGGATATATTAAGCAATTTTGAAATATTTCGCGAATATTTAAATTAATCTTTAATTCATAATTCTACAGTTAACGATAAAACTTATATCCTTGCCTAATCGAGTATTCCATCAATAATTTTAAAGATAGACTTTCTCGATTATGCGGTAAGTTGTGGATTAGGAAAGAAAATTTTCCTAATCAAAACCTGTATTTATAAAAGATCTCCACTTTGATGCAAGATATGCAAATATAGCTGATTAGGCAAGTGAATATACTAAAGTCTGAGATGAGAAATTTACCTTGTTGTTCAAGTATTCGCTTTTCAAATTTGAACCTTACTCTAAAAAACTTGCACATCAAGCTTCGAGGGATGGTTTAGCCGTTATAGAATTCCGCTTGAATCAAAAGACTTGATTCAACGTGATTTTGTGCTTCTGTCAAGGCAAGCTCTGCAATGTCAACTTTAAGCACAAATTTACTTAAAATTTAGCATCGAACACCGAAGATATTGCTCTAAGTAACAAGATGATTGACCCTAAACAGCCTGCGAAAAAACCTACACTGATTATAGAGTAAAATCGAGTAAAATAGTGCTGTTTTTGGACATCAAACATCGGCAAAATTGATCACCAAACAACAATGATTTAGGACCGAATCAACAGCAAATTTGCTCCGTGGACAACAGCAAAACGAGCCTTTGATCAGCAATGAAGACCAGAACGAACGGTGGCAAATTTGGTCACCAAAAAGCAGCGAAGATAGCCCCAATAGATGTGTGAATAGCCACGAAAACGAGCTTCAAATAGTGCTGGAAATCATGCCCAAATAGCAGGTTGTTTGACCGTGAGCAGTAGCTAATTTGGACACTTAGTAATAGCCTGCAAGCCGCAAGGACAGCTCCAGAAAATTGAAGGGATAGCTTGAAAACCGTTGCAATAGGCTGAAAACAGCAGCAATAGGCTGAAAATAGCAACCACAGCTCTAGAAAATTGCAAGGAAAAGAAGGGAAACTGTAGGGAAAGAGGCAATGGAAAAAGATTGGTTCTCCCTTATTGCCCGAAACTTGCCTCTCTCTTGCCTTGTTTTCACGTGTATCTCTCAAGAAACTTTAGAATTTTCTGAGTTTCCTCCTCTTCAACGTGAACCCTATATGTGTATTTATAATGATCAACTAGGGTTTGCGCTTTTCATTTAATTACGAAATAGTTCCTCAACGTCAGATAATCACAATATAATCCGGTAACAAAATATTCTACTCCATAAAAGACCTTTTCTTTTTTAATTAAACATTAAATGAGCTGATTTAGGCTCAAATAGGTCCCAAGACCTTGATGAATTTTGGCAATTGCCCCTTAGCAAGCCGAATTCTACTTTGTGAGCTTTGGTCCATCGCTCGTCGAATTAAGCTCCATTCCCCACCGTCGATGCAAAATGCAATGCAGGAAAATAAATATGCAATACATAGGAAAATATTTTGATGAGAATTAATTCTAATTTTGTGTAACATGAACGAAAAAAGAAAAATTAAAATTTAGGTGTCAATAGTCGAGGCCACTTTGAACATCTTCCTGTGAAAATAAGAATGATCACAATTGCTTATGGTAGAAAATTTCATCGATTATATTTGTCTGCCAATTAAGATTCAAAGAAGCAATGTGATTGAAATAACATCTGCATGAGATCATATAGCTCCGGTGCTTTGGCCCTCAAAAGCAAAAGGGGTTGCAAAGCTTCCTGGCGTAAATGACAATTGACGGTCGTTTTCCCGGTATGATGTGATGAATGTTGGTGTTGGTTTCATACTGATACATAGCTTTTGCCTCCTTGTGGCTCTTGCCCTTAGTGGCTCTTGCTATTGGTGAATGTGGATGACAAGGAGGTTATTTCAAATTTCTTGGTGATACCGATGGAGAAGACAAGGAACGCTTTGGTGGTATAGGCAAGAGTTCGAGGCTTCCTTCTAACATCTCTATCGCCTTTGACATTGAGGGCCGATCAGACGGATTTATCTGAATGCACCATATGCTTACGATGATCATCTTTCTTGCTTTCTCTTCCTCCTCTTCTGTGGTAATCCCATCCAATTGTAGACCTTTGTCCGGGTCAAGATTCCTATGTACCATGTCTTTGAAGCACATTTCGCTCCTGTCGCGCTCTGGTCAGTGGAGTTATTCGTTGTGCCTATCATTCCAGAACCAACATCTGTTGCTGTACACATCCGATTCGTGGTCCAAAATTTCTGGACATTACTTCCAGAGCAATTTATCCACACATTCCTCTTGCCTCCTTGCGCCTACATCGATACGACACTCTCCTTCCCTTTGCATAGCTTGGTGAGGCCAAAATTCGAGTTTTTTGGAGTGAATCCTGTTGAGTAAAATGTTATGCAGTTTTTCTAACAAAAAAAAAAATGTTTTGCGTTTTTATGTTAGATGCAAAATTCGTGTGCGGCAGCCACGATGCAAGTACTCGAGCCCTTGAGTGGTGCCTGTCGAAATTTGATATGAGATCTTCCATTCTAGGGGACAATAGTACTTGAACCTCCGTGACTTGGTAGAAACCGATCCAAAGACCCATTGGGCATGTACTCGTGCACCAAAGCTCTTTTGTTCACTCGATAACAGAAACCCAGAAGAGCGACAATGTTTACGTGGGGAGGTCTGCTAATATTCATGCTTATTATGAATTCTTTCGCCATTAGCTTTGAACTCGCTCAGGATTTTCACCGCGACCTTGAGCCTTTTGACGAGTTAAACTTTGGGTTGGCCTTAGGAGTTTAATAGGAGTTATATGTATTTTGATGGATAACCTTGTTTCATTATGTCTTAGGCTGCATCTTTGGGTGGAGGATCGGTCCGCCCATCTGATAGGATTCGAGTATGCCAACAGCACTCGAATCAACCCATCACTAGTCAGATTTGACGTTGTTATCACCGTCCCCATCACCGTAACCACCATTATCTCCTAGGAAAAAATTACTAAAAAAGTCTTAAACCTATTATAATTGAATCAATTCAACCATAAAATTTTTTTTTTTGGTTGGTTCATTCCTAAACATTTTGTAATTGTGCCAATTTAGTCTATCTGATAATTTTTTGGCCGACCGATGTTGATGTGAAAGCCGTTAGCCAAGTACCTAATATTTTAATAATTTCTATATATTTTTTTGATTTCTTTTCTTTTTCTTTTCTCATTTTATTTTTTTCCCTTCCCCCATCCCCTTCCTCATTTCTTCGGCTTTAACTACACTAGTTCATCGAAGAAGAAGAACTCGAACTACCTGCAGGCCATTGCCACACCACTGTCTATGCCCACAACCCCATCGTCTCTAACTTCGTCCCACCCTCGCACCTCCTCTCTGGAGTCACCCCCTGCGCCCCCACCGTGGATCTATGTGTCGAAGCCCGCTGCGTTGATCCATATCGTGCATGGCTATGTGTTCGTCGGACCTTAGTGAGGCTTTTGTTGGCCTCGCTAGATCTAGGTTAGCGAGGTCAGCCTTCGCCAAGCCATGGCAAGGCTTGGCTTGACCATGGCGAGGTTGGTGATAGTCTTGTTGGTTGTTCTCTTTCGCCGGTTGCCAAGGAGGAGGGGGAGGTAGAATGGAGAAGGGGAAGATGAAGGGAGGAGAGTGAAAAAAAAATAAAAAAAGAAAAAATTCATAAAAATTATTAAAATATTGAGGCGGTCGATAGGCTAAAAATCGTCGGATGGACTAAATTGGCACAATTGCAAAAGGTTTGGACTGAATGACAAAAAAAAAGTTTATGATTGAATTGGTACAATTGCAATAACTTTGAAACTTTTTGGTAATTTCCTCGTCTCCTAATGTATCCTTGTCGACTCGAACTACCAAAGGTTTATCCCGTCTGGGAGCACAAACGAAGCTCTGAACCATACAACAGTATGCGTACTGAATCTCTAAGTGGTTCTAATCATAAGGGCATGAGCATAATCCACTAAAACCATTGCTAATGATTCGCAAACCAAATTCAAAGTTCATATCACAAATGGCTTCACAATCAAACATATAAACTTTGACCATCAATTGTTTTCATATAACATTTCTCAAATCATTTCACAATAATCAACTAATCTCATAAATCGATTTCACACATCAAAACAAATCACCTTTCACAAGTTAATTTATCAAACTGAATGTATTCCATAAAGTATTCCACAATTAATAAATATATCCTTTCATAAACCATACTCAAAGTCAGAGCTTTTCGTAATTCTTTATCAAAAAGGTTGTGCAAACTCAATTTATATAATCTTGGGAGAAATATACCAGAAGTATCAAAAGTTGCGTATGATGTTCACTTAATGCAAAAAGTTTCAAAGCAATTAATTAAGTTTCAATTTTTTTTTAAAAAGACCACAAGCTTGCCACCGTTCATTCTCTACGTAGTGGAAGAGAAGCATAGAGACGCAAAGGCATATGAAATTTATGCTCTCGCCCGCAGGACCCTTGGCATTGGCCAATGAGGAGTAGGCGATGGCTGGCAGGGGTTATATCATGGGTCGACGACGGCGGAATCTCGACGCGTGGGTGACGTCAGGTGAAGCGCCTGGTTCCTTTAGCGGGACTCGCGATCCGATTTGCCCTTATTGTTCTTCGCGGGTTTCCCGGAAAATTGCAATCCAAGCCCTTCGACTTTGGGATAATTGCCCCAAATGCCCCTGAGCTTTGAATTTTTTGCTTTGTTATTCACTAATTTAAGAAGTTTAAGCTGAGCTTGGTGACAGCTGGAATGATTTATCAACAATCCACTACAAATAGGAAAATCAAAATTAAGAAAATTTTAATGATCATTTTATCAAGTGAGACTTTACCTCATATCAAAACCATTACTTTTCTCATTAATTTAGGTTAATATACAACAATATTGTTCAAAATTAGCTTTGTCTCTTTATTCTTCCCCCAACTTATTGAAATAGAGTGTCTTTCTGCCTCTTATTGATCAAAGGTCTATATTCTAATTGTACTGTCAAATCTCCTTTTTTACTTTAATTTTATGTTATTGTTCCTTACTTTTTTTTTTTGATTTGATTAAAATTTCATGCGGCTTGACTTTTTTCTAAATCCGTGGTACTCAAAAACTAGCACAAGACTTAAATGTTGATGCGAAAATTTATATAGGTTACAGTTTTTGGAAATCCAAACAATATTTTAAATTTGGGCAGGAATTCTTTTTTTTAATCTTTTGCTTAATGCCAAACAGACAAGCTCTTGATTGAGTATTTTAACCAAAAACCAGTTACTATTGTGAAATTGACCAAATTTAAATAAAGATTTTTACTAGGTCCACTTAAAGCGTAAAACATAATCTACACACTCACGAAGAGATGGCACAAGGAAGAATTTGATTACAAAGTTAACTCCAAACACATACGATAACCATTCAATCATAAATGTCCAATTTTTTTTTTCCTTTGTATGCCAATTGCGGACCTGACACCAACATCTTTTGTTAAAGGCTTAAATCTCAATTTTCAACGTGTTTGATAAATTTCGTTGTTTCAAATTTAAAATATTTATTGAGCTAAAAATTCACTCAATTGACGAAAAGTTACTTGATCCATTTGATTTTTTTGGGAAAAATATTTAATGAAAAAAGTGATGTCAACAATTGAAAGTGGAGAAAATTCTAACTAAGGATCTATAGTGCCATCAATTCCTAAAATAAGGACTTTAAGTGCCATCATTGTTTCAAAAAAGGATTTAATCTAAAGTATTTTCATCATTTTACATTTTTTTTATTTTTTCCTTATTTTTTCCCCAAGAAAGTGGAGTCTAATGTGCTTAGCCATTAGCGATAGCTTGGTAGCCTTGCCTGTGACAGTCTGAAAATTCGACCCATTTTATTGGAATTCCTAAATGAATGGAAACACTTCATTAGTGCATTCTGATCGATACTCACTCAGGATTAGCTACCCTGGGATGACCGACCAAAAGGGAAAGGCTACCTGGGAAAATTTCCAAACAGCCGCCCGTGGGTCTGAGATATTGACAGAGTCTGTATTTAATGAAATTGACCACGAAGTGGAATCCGAAGTTGGACAATCGAATTAGTAGGATAAACACAATGGAGAAATGGAATTTGTTTCAGAAATGTCGCCAGAAGGGCAGACAGCCGGTGTACTTCGTGAAGCAAGAAGTGAATGGAAAATTACCGAACTGCCCCCGGTAAATGCTCAGTCCTTAGAATTAGATGAATTAGAATTTTTGAGAGTGAATTCGATAGATCGAAATCAATTCCAGTCCGAAATTAGTTCGCGCTCGGGACCCGACCGGTGCATTTGGCACGCAAATCGAGGCAAGTCAAATCAGTTGTCACATCAATCAATCATGGTTCAATTTCCAATGCATGTCAATCAATCAATCACTCACATCTTGTCAAGTACAAGTCAAGTCCATCAAAGGTCAAATAACCCTTTACCTAATCCCACTCACATTTTAGTTTGACTTTTGAATTTGAGAAGCTCTCTCTCCTCCTCCACGCAAGTTTCAGCCGGCTGCTCCCCCATCTCCCTCTCATTTCTTCCTCAAGCTCTTCTTCCCATTTCTCTCTCAAATGGCAGAGTTAATCCCTACCGGTGCTTCCTATTGTGCCGCCCATTTCGCTGCCCAAACGTTGTCCTTTTGAGGCGCCGTTTTCGCCCACGTCTTCATCATCCTCTCTAGTAGTTCTCCACAAAAATTCAGCTCTAGATCAGCTCGGATCGACCCTCAAACAGGAGCAAAACCGGACTCTGTGCAGGCTGTTTTCCAGTTTACTGTTCCGGCAGTTTTTGGCCATTTTCATAGCCTTCGTCCCGTCGGTTGAAGTCCGGACCAACTGTGAGTTTCTTCGTCTTTCTTTCCTTGACGTTTTGGCGCAAGAATCAGCCCTAGATGAGTTCTAAATCATCGGGAAATCCTTTCTGAATCAGCCTCGCGCGTGCTGGTTTTCTGCTGCCTTTGTGAAGCCGCCTCCACCGTTGATCTCAGCCCTCATTTGGTAAGCCACACTCCTAATCTTAGCTTAGGAATGGAGTATGCTAGGCCTAGATGCTGATTTGTGTGTTATTCCAAGTGGATTGGTTGATAAATTAGTGTATTAGCTTAATCTAATCAATAATTATTGGACTATTAGCAAGATGGGTTGAGTCCTTGGGCTTGGTATTCTGAATAGGGTTTTAATGGGCTGCATTGGGGCTGGAAATGAAGTCTATGGGCGCCTAAAGGATGGGCCCAATGATAGAAATGGGCTTGGGGACCCATTTTTGGCTAAAATGAGCAAAAATGGACCTTTGGGCTTAACCTACCTTAATGGGCCTTACTTTGGGCGAAAATTCTGATGTATATGTGCTTCAAAAAGGTTGTTAGGGGCTGTAAATTACGGGCCCAAGTGTGTAGAAGACGGGCCTTAAGAATGCTATTGGGTTTGGGGTTTAATTTTAAGCAAATTGGGCCAAAATAAAATAAACTGGGCCTAATTCGGATGGTGGGCCACTAATGGGCGAAAATTGGATTGATTGGGCCTAAATTATGGCTTTGAATATTAAAATAAGAGGCCCAATGATGTACATGAGCTTAGGTTATTAAATTGGGCCTAAATGGGTTAAAATGGGCTTCCTAAACCTATCTTAAATAGTGGGCTTGGGCCATGCTCGAATTTTAATAATAAATTGGGCCTAACCTATATTCTAATTTAAGAAATAAATTATGAGTCTTAAAACATAAAATGGGCCTCAAGACCCAATTGAACCTAAACAAATCAATTGGACCCTAATCTAAACTAAGCCTAATTTAATAAAACCCAAGGGTGTATTATGACACTAATTCACTAATCATGGGTTGTTAATTTCCTAGGAACTAATGAGGAAATTAATTGTTGTCTGGTTTTCTCAATTTTATATCGTGGCAAGGATTCTGTGTTGACTGAAATGCGTACTGAACTGGTACTCTCGAAACGTGAATTTGCGGGTGCCAACCTGAGGCGTACCACACGCGGGTTGAGGCACGAACCTGATGAGTAAGGGACGCGGGCCGGACCAGTCTGGGTCATGAATTGATTGATATTGTATGCTTGACGTTCTGAGGTCTAATTGAGTCCTTACATCTGTTTAACTGCAGATTTGAATATGTGAATAAATTTCTATACTGCTCCATGACATTTGTCGAATCGATTATTACACTGTGAGCTACCGCCCTGCCCTTTTTGAGAGGACCCTGTAGGGAGAATGTGGAAACCCTAGTTTACTGGATAGGACCGATCCCGTCAGTATACTCTATCCTATGCTAGGATTAGTGGTGAGCTTATTGAGTTTCGACTCACTGGCGGTGGTTGCCATCCTTTTCAGATCCCAGACCCTAGCTATGATTCCGCCACCCGCGCTTTTTGGTCACCCAGTTGACATGGAGGCAGAGACCACTGATTATTTTGACGAGCATGCCACTCTATGGCGTCGTAAGGTAACCACTATATACGTAGACCAGGGTGGACCCCAGTTCATCCCCTTCACGTTTGAGGCTTGGTTCAAAGAGGGCGAGTATGGTTTTGGTCGCCCCGAGCGAGACGCTCCTATACCGATGGAGGACGACCCCACCACTCTTCGACCCGCCGACTATGAGGGAGATGTGATAGACCCTGACCCGATGGAGGATTTGCTGCCCCCAGGGCAGCCGATGATTGACGGCCACGCTGCTGGTGAACCCATGGACACCGAACCCTCTTCTCCAGAGCCAGAGGCGGACCCCGAGGAGGATCCAGAGGAGGAGCCTGAGGACTGAGTCCCTCTGAAGCTGACTTAGATTTTTGGAGATAGTGCGAGCGTAGGAATTTTGAGGTCGACGTCTGTATTTTGTTTTCTTTTGGGGGTCTGTACCTAACGCCTGTTGTCACGTATATAATGGTGTTTGTATGATATCCTTTTTGTTCGTGCTACCCCATCTTTGCATGCTTGTATGTATGGCTAGAAGGCTCGCTTCCGCAAGTTCAAGAAATTAAAGGACGCGTCGTCTGGTTGCGATGAGGAAGATTTCCTGGGCCGTCGAGTACAGTGGACCAGGCGAGCGCTGTGAGAGAATTTAACCGTATGAACGGGATGTCGCGTGCCCAAAGTGGATCCGGGGCGTGACATCCCCGTTCGAGTGGTATCAGAGCAAGGTCAGCTCGATACGAGACCGTTCGAGGATTTGGAGTGATAAGGCTGTTGATTTTGGGGTAGTTAGATAGACAGACCCTAGACCTGAGTTTAGGAAGGGTAGAATGCTTGAATTGATTGGCGCATGTGTCTGCCTAGCTAAGTCGGTTGCCTAGAGTAGCCTTAATCTATGGCATGTTTATGAGCTAATATGCAGATGCGTCAAGACCTGAGGTAAGGTTCTAAGGCATAACCCCGTGAGTAGGGTGCTTGAGTACTGATCGCTGAATTGTTAATTGCTGGTTGCTGTCTGTGTTTGTATGCCTAGTCGGCTGTTGCGCGCTGCTTGACCATCATGCATGGCATGGATTTCTGCATTAAAAGCAAATTGATTTGAGAAACGAAAATCGACTTTAAATAGAAAGGCAAATTTGGAAAAATGCATGCATCACGATTTATTGGATTGGGTACCGTCAGCTGGGTATGGGACAAGTATGACGGGACACCTACAAACTGTAATGAAGCATGGTATGGGACATGTGGAATGGGATTCGCTTTAGCAATGAGTAATTTAGGACAACTGTTCGCACCAAGAAATGATGAGGGCGGGGAGTGGTCGCCGGGGCATAGACCTGATCAAGGAGCGGCTTTCGGCAGGCTTCTAGTTGAGGTGGCGAGCAGAGTGTCCTGGGTTATACATTGTCAGGGTTGGGTCTAGGTGTCAACCGAGTCCAATTGCATTAAAGCTGCAGCGAATTTTTCATGCATACTCATGTCAGTGGACGCGACAGTAGGCGAAAGCTTGGATGGTAGTTTAGAGTTTAAGTTCCTGAAAGGAATTTATATCTGGTTAGGTGTGAGGGAGATCTAGAGGGATGAGCAACAGGGGCAGAAGACCGGGTGCAGCTGCGTCAAGCTCGGGGGCTCCAGTACCTAGAGCACGTAGAGGCGACCCCAGAATTGAGGAAATGATGAGGGTCCTGGCTGAGGTCAGTAATCTAATGGGGAGGCAGGCTGCAGAAAGAGCTGCCGCTGAAGCCCGAGCAGCTGAGGTCGCTGTGGCTGGTGCCAATGGAGGTAATGGGCAAGGCAATGGAGGACGCCAGACCCATCATATTGTAGAGCAATTCTTGAAGCTGCAGCCACCCAAGTTTGATGGCAGAGGAGGACCTGAGGCAGCCGCCCTCTGGATTGAACAGTTAGAGAAGGCATTCACTGTGCTAGGGTGCACGGATGAAGAAAAGGTTTCACTGGCAACCTATCAGCTCCAGAGTACAGCTGATGACTGGTGGAAGGCTGTTCAGGGACGAGTCTTCCCAGAAGGAGTAAGGCCGAATTGGAATGCCTTCTGTGCAGTATTCAATGGGAAGTACTTTTCTGAAGCTGCTTAGGAAAGGAAGATGGAAGAGTTCATAAGGCTTCGTCAAGGGCCGATGACCGTGGATCAGTATGAGGGCGAGTTCGCCAGACTGTCCAAGTTTGCCAGGAGGCTGATAGAGGACCCTTGGGACAAGGCCAGGAGATTCAGAGAAGGACTAAGGCCAGAATTGAAAAGTATGCTGATTGCCACTGGACTGAGGGACTACAATGAGATGTATGAGAGGGCTCTGGCGATAGAGCGAGACCTGCAAGAGAAGGCTGCCGCATCTGGATCGCGGTTTATGCCAGGGAGGAACTTTAGAGACTTCGGCAAGGGACCGATGAGAGACAATCGGAAGTTTGTTCCGCCAGCTAGAAGGACCTTGGGGAAACCGTCATCGTCAGTGGGTCCGAACTGTCGCGACTGTGGCAGAAGACATGGAAATAACCCTTGCCCGAAGAAGACAGGAGGATGTTTTGGTTGTGGACAGCTGGGACATCAGTTGAGGAACTGCCCGGGGAGGGGTCCGAGACCGCAGTTTCAACAGCAGCAGCCCCAAGCCGTAGCTGCTCCTCAAGGAAACCTGAACCGTCCACCTGTCCAAGGACGAGTCTATGCTGTGGCGCGCAAGGAGGCTGAGAACGCGCCAGGGGTGATCACAGGTACCGTTTCTCTCTGTGGTCATACCGCTTATGCCTTGTTCGATCCGGGTGCATCGCATTCTTTTGTGTCTGAGCGATTTGCTGAGTTATCTGGGTTAGATGTTAGACCTTTGGATGTCATCCTGCATGTTACCACCCCGTTGAAGGATAGAATAATTCTGGCGTTAGGATGTAAGGGGTGTAAAATAGCCTTGGGTGACAGAGAAGAAGTAATTGATTTAGCTGTCCTGCCCATGTACGATTTCGACGTGATTGTTGGTATGGATTGGTTAGTTAGGCATGGGGCAGTCATCGACTGTGGTAGAAGCATGATACAACTTAACCCAGTAGGCCACCCTGGGTATGAATTTATGGGAAATCGAGGAGGAACTTCCATCCCTTGGATATCGTCGCTGGAAGCGACTAAACTCATGGACGAGGGTTGTCCAGGATTTTTGGCATCAGTGACGGATTCGTCTGTCGAGGAAGTAAAGTTAGAGAATGTGCCTGTAGTAAGAGATTACCCAGATGTTTTTCCTCCAGAGCTGCCTGGCTTGCCACCAGAGCGTGAGGTGGAATTTGTAATCGAGTTGGCACCTGGAACTGAGCCGATCTCGAAAGCACCGTAAATAGGATGTCATTGTCTGAGCTGAAGGAGCTGAAGGTGCAGATGCAAGAGCTACTGGATAAAGGATTTATCCGCCCCAGTGCTTCGCCATGGGGAGCTCCGGTGCTGTTCGTTAAGAAGAAGGATGGATCGCTGAGGTTGTGCATCGACTATAGGCAGCTTAACCAGGTAACGATCAAGAACAAGTATCCTCTGCCCAGAATTGATGATCTGTTCGATCAGCTTCAAGGGCATGCGTGTTCTCCAAGATAGACCTAAGGACAGGCTATCACCAGTTGAGGATTAAGAAGGAGGACGTGCCTAAGACTGCCTTTAGGACAAGGTATGGACACTATGAGTTCACAGTTATGCCATTTGGATTGACAAATGCCCCAGCCGCGTTTATGGACATGATGAATCGAGTGTTTAAGGAGTTTCTGGATCGGTTCGTAATAGTCTTCATTGATGACATTCTGGTTTATTCGAAGAGCCCTGAGGACCATGAGCTGCATTTGAGGACTGTATTGCAGACGTTAAGAGATCACTCGCTGTATGCGAAGTTTAGCAAGTGTGAGTTCTGGCTGAGCCGAGTGGCGTTCCTTGGACATATAGTGTCTGGTGATGGAATATCAGTAGATCCAGCAAAGATTGAAGCCGTGGAGAAGTGGCCAAGGCCAACAACCGTGACTGAGTGCGAAGCTTCCTTGGATTGGCTGGGTACTATAGGCGTTTTGTGGAAAGATTCTCTGTGATAGCATCTCCTCTGACACACTTGCTGAGGAAGGAAACGAGGTTTGAATGGACTGAGACGTGCGAGAAGAGTTTTCAGGAGTTGAAGGATCGGTTGACTTCCGCACCAGTATTAACCATCCCATCTGGACCTGGAGGATTTGAGATTTATAGCGATGCGTCGCTGAAAGGATTGGGTTGCGTCTTGATGCAACAAGGACGAGTGGTAGCGTATGCATCTCGACAGTTGAGGCCGCATGAAATGAATTACCCGACGCACGACTTGGAGTTGGCTGCAATCGTGTTTGCACTGAAGGTTTGGAGGCACTATTTGGTGGGAGAGAAATTTAAGATTTATACAGATCATCAGAGTTTGAAATATTTGTTCTCGCAGAAGGAATTGAACATGAGGCAGCGTCGATGGATGGAGCTGCTAAAGGACTACGACTGTGATATTTTGTATCATCCGGGAAAGGCTAATAAAGTAGCGGATGCTCTGAGTCGAAAGTCGAGCATCGCACATATGATGGTCAAGGAGTGGATTTTGTTGGAAGGAATCAGGGACTCAGAATTTAGGATCGAGGTAGGAACCCTCTCGAGCCTGATGGCTACCTTGAGAATTGAACCCGAAATCCAGTTGAGAATTAAGGAGTTGCAGGCTGCGGATCCTGAGGTCCAAAGGATTGTGTCAATGGACGCAGATAAGAGAAAACCCGAGTTTCACGTGACTGAGGATGGAATACTGAAGTTTAGAGGACGACTCTGCGTGCCAAACGACGAGGAATTAAAGGAAAGGATCTTGGCTGAGGCTCACAGGAGCAATTATAGTATTCACCCTGGAAGTACAAAGATGTACCAGAATTTACGTCAGCACTACTGGTGGAATGGGATGAAAGTGGATGTGGCCAAATACGTAGGCAAGTGCTTGACGTGTCAACAAGTAAAGGCGCAACATTGCAAACCTGGTGGGTTACTGCAATCCTTGGAAATCCCAGAGTGGAAATGGGAACATGTCACTATGGACTTTGTGACAGGACTGCCGAGGAGTCAGAGAGGTAATGATTCGATTTGGGTTATAGTCGATAGGTTGACTAAGTCTGCACATTTCATCGCGGTACGAAAGGACTCCACCTTGGAAAAGCTGGCGGAATTGTACGTAAGATTGATAGTGAGACTGCATGGAGTGCCTGTAAGTATTGTATCGGATCGTGATCCTCGTTTCACCGCGACGTTCTGGAAGAGCCTGCAGAGTGCTTTGGGGTCAGAGTTGAGATTCAGTACGGCCTATCACCCGCAGACAGATGGTCAGTCAGAGAGGACCATACAAACCCTGGAGGATATGTTGAGGGCATGTGTAATCGATTTCAAAGGCAGTTGGGAAGAGAAACTGCATCTGGTAGAGTTCGCCTACAACAACAGCTATCAGCAGAGTATCAGAATGGCACCGTTTGAGGCACTGTATGGCAGAGCTTGTAGGACGCCGGTCTGTTGGGACGAAGTTGGTGAGAAGAGCATCACAGGCCCAGAGTTAGTCCAGCAGTCAGTAGAAGCAGTCAGGGTAATCAGAGATAGGCTGAGGACAGCGCAGAGCAGACAGAAGAGCTATGCAGATAAGAGACGCCGACCGTTAGAGTTTCAGGTTGGAGACCATGTATTCCTGAAGGTTTCACCGATGAGAGGATTGTCTCGGTTTGGCAAGAAAGGGAAGCTGAGTCCGAGATTCGTAGGGCCATTTGAGATTTTAGAGAAAGTTGGAACACTGGCCTACCGTCTAGCGCTGCCGCCAAACCTGTCCCAGATCCACAACGTGTTCCATGTGTCAATGCTGAGGAAGTATGAGCCGGATCATGGCCATATACTCGATCATGAAGTCATCGAAGTGGATGACCACGTTTCGTACGTGGAGAGGCCAGTCAGAATTGAGGATCGAAAGGAGCAAGTCCTGAGGAACAAGACTATACCTCTGGTCAAGGTCATCTGGGAACACCATGGGACTGAAGGAGCGACATGGGAAAATGAAGATGAAATGAAGAAGAAGTACCCTTATTTGTTTGAGTAGCTGAGTGTAATTTTGTGTTGGAAGTGAGGACTTGTGTACTGTAAATTTCGAGGACGAAATTTTTATAAGGAGGGAAGAATTGTGACAGTCTGAAAATTCGACCCATTTTATTGGAATTCCTAAATGAATGGAAACACTTCATTAGTGCATTCTGATCGATACTCACTCAGGATTAGCTACCCTGGATGACCGACCAAAAGGGAAAGGCTACCTGGGAAAATTTCCAAACAGCCGCCCGTGGGTCTGAGATATTGACAGAGTCTGTATTTAATGAAATTGACCACGAAGTGGAATCCGAAGTGGACAATCGAATTAGTAGGATAAACACAATGGAGAAATGGATTTGTTTCAGAAATGTCGCCAGAAGGGCAGACAGCCGGTGTACTTCGTGAAGCAGAGTGAATGGAAAATTACCGAACTGCCCCCGGTGAAATGCTCAGTCCTTAGAATTAGATGAATTAGAATTTTGAGAGTGAATTCGATAGATCGAAATCAATTCCAGTCCGAAATTAGTTCGCGCTCGGGACCCGACCGGTGCATTTGGCACGCAAATCGATGCAAGTCAAATCAGTTGTCACATCAATCAATCATGGTTCAATTTCCAATGCATGTCAATCAATCAATCACTCACATCTTGTCAAGTACAAGTCAAGTCCATCAAAGGTCAAATAACCCTTTTCCTAATCCCACTCACATTTTAGTTTGACTTTTGAATTTGAGAAGCTCTCTCTCCTCCTCCACGCAATTTCAGCCGGCTGCTCCCATCTCCCTCTCTTTCTTCCTCAAGCTCTTCTTCCCATTTCTCTCTCAAATGGCAGAGTTATCCCTACCGGTGCTTCCTATTGTGCCGCCCATTTCGCTGCCCAAACGTTGTCCTTTGAGGCGCCGTTTTCGCCCACGTCTTCATCATCCTCTCTAGTAGTTCTCCACAAAAATTCAGCTCTAGATCAGCTCGGATCGACCTCAAACAGAGAGCAAAACCGGACTCTGTGCAGGCTGTTTTCAGTTTACTGTTCGGCAGTTTTTGGCCATTTTCATAGCCTGCGTCCCGTCGGTTGAAGTCCGGACCAACTGTGAGTTTCTTCGTCTTTCTTTCCTTGACGTTTTGGCGCAAGAATCAGCCCTAGATGAGTTCTAAATCATCGGGAAATCCTTTCTGAATCAGCCTCGCGCGTGCTGGTTTTCTGCTGCCTTTGTGAAGCCGCCTCCACCGTTGATCTCAGCCCTCATTTGGTAAGCCACACTCCTAATCTTAGCTTAGGAATGGAGTATGCTAGGCCTAGATGCTGATTTGTGTGTTATTCCAAGTGGATTGGTTGATAAATTAGTGTATTAGCTTAATCTAATCAATAATTATTGGACTATTAGCAAGATGGGTTGAGTCCTTGGGCTTGGTATCTGAATAGGTTTTAATGGCGCTGCATTGGGGCTGGAAATTGAAGTCTATGGGCGCCCTAAAGGATGGGTCCCAATGATAGA
>JAGVVM010000731.1:0-79051 GCA_019149425.1 Psidium friedrichsthalianum | reverse complement strand
GGACAAATTTATCCAAAATAATTTTTTGTACATGAAAAAACCCCAGATGATTATACCTGTTGATAAATTACCATTTCTTAAATTGGATTAAGACCATAAACAAAATCCTAAATGGATATACTTTTGACAAACAGAGGGTAAAATTAAATTAAAAAAACTACTAAATTAGTACACCGGGGAATTGTCAGTACTATCCAACTCGCAATTTGACGTTAAATTTAATGAAAAACTAACGGAGGATAAGTTGTCATCAATTATATTAGTTAGGGCCTAAATTTATCACAACTGTATCGAATTTGAGATTTTTTATGTCAAAAAAAAATAGTTTGGCGTAAAATTTGTCACAGGTGCACCAGTTTGGGGTTTTTCGTGATATTAACCCTTTAAATTTGCTACCCAAAAAAAAAAAACCTTTAAATTATTGGTCATTACCCACTTCAATGAACTCTACGCGAAAAAATCTCCTTTGTCATGTCATCTCCATTAAAAGCATCTAAGATAGACTTTCTCGTTATGTTAATCATTCTATGGATATGTTTGGCAATGTAACAGTTGCAAAAAATACTTTCTCGTTGGCAATCTCTCGAAAAACACGGAGAGGCTCAAATCTGGTCTCAAGTTTTCAAATTTTTTCCCAATTCCAATTTATTACCAGTACAACCTATTGATTTCACCTTAGTTCAAATTCTTACAATCCAAAGAGCCCAGGAGTGATTTTGCCCTGTCCAGCCTCAAAGTAAAAGATCAAAATGGCCAACATAACAATCCGGGCATGCTTAATCGTCGGGCAGCTTCTCCACCTCTGGCATGAGACCCTCAGTTCCGGCAATTACCTTGCTGAGCAGAGTGCGTCGAAGAAAGTCCCCGACTCACCATTGTCTTCTGACTCATCTCTTATTGGTAGTTGGGTTCGTACTTCCCCAATAATAGGAAGGCACGAGGGTGCCTTGCTTTTCGGTGTGGAACAGGCAGGAATCTGGGAATGCTGCTCGACCAGGGGTGGCAAGGGGCAGCCAGAGGGCATTTACAGTTTAGGTCCGTATTTTATTTGTATTTTGGAATTTGGGCCCCATGAATAGTGTGGGTCTCATTAAATATAATCACTTTCGTTGTAATTTGTGCCATAAATCCTAACACCTAGAGGATGAGTTGAGTTCCGAAGGAGAATGGGGCGGTTGGCCTAGATGGTACTCCAGGCTCGGGCACGGAAGATGCCCGACCACGATAGCCAAGGCCCACGCTTGAGGAATGCCGGGTCCTTGCGAAGTCCGAGTGGGTCAAACCCAAAATCACTGGGAGCCTGCAATTTTATTGTTTCATAGCTCAAGAAGTTGGAGGAGATAGTTCAAATTGGGTGTGTGAAAAAAAACTATGACTGTGAATAGCTTCAAGAGAAGAACACAAACTGAAATAATACATCCTCAGCGTCATTTCGATTTAGATGAAGGAGTAGGATTTCAAAGTTTAATGTTAGGCTGGGATTATACAAATCGAGGAATATAAAGATTTCAGCAGCAATTGTCTTGAGATTAACAATTATCTAACCTACTGGGCCTCGTTCGGTGAAAAATACTGGAATATAGAAACATGGTCACTCTGTTCTCTATCAGCAGCACAGATTGCTTTGTCAATCTCATGACACATAATTATTTTAGGGATAACTGCACCGAAAATTGTCGCAAAAGTGTAATTGAAGTCCATGTCTTCTTGTTTCCGTGTGTTGACGTTGTTTGGACACAGTCAAATGAAGATTCAATGACATGAAAAAATATGATCTGTTTTCACAGCCAACCTGACATTAGTCCTTATCATTAATCAACTGTCATCACAGGGAGCTTTGGACAATGTCGTCCGGCGACGTGACAAAGTCGTCCTCGCAATCGTCGGCCCTTTATGTTCTCAATCTCCTGCACGATCTCCAACATTCGGGACGCTTATCGGGAGACTCATCACAGCAGCGCATCGCTATCTGCAGCAGCTCAACATCCCGTTGGCTAACCTCCTCTCCTGCCTGATCTCGGAGTCAAAGATCTCGGCAGTCCATTCCTCCCTCACTGCCCGGTGGACCCAGCTACAGAGATCCACGCCGTTGACTCCGGTGGGGCCACATTAACATAGACTTGGCCAGTGAGTAGTTCGAGCAGCAGGCAACCATAGCTCCAGACTCGGTCTTCAAGCTGATCATTCCCGCAGCTTGGTATTCAGGGGATTTGAAGCAGACAGCGATTTCACGGCGATGGGGGACAGATGAGAGAGTAGAGACCCGATCAGAGACAAGGACGTGTCGTCTTGATCGAGGAGGACATGGTCGATTTCAGGTTCCCGTGTGGGACGGTCACGTTCGGTCTTGACTTGGAGTTAATGTGGAGGTAGCGTAGGCCATGAGCCACGCCTCTAGCAGCTGATAGTCTGGAGTTCCACGGAACGGCACCCGCTCTGTGCTTCCCCTTCCTCCTGTGGCAGTGGTTTCGTAGATGATAACTACAGTATGCACAAAGTGTCACAAACCAGCATGCAGCTTTCAAGGCCACAGTATGGAATTGATCGCAGGCTTGAACCGCGTTTACTGATATCTGATCTGCCCAGCAGCTTTCAATGGTAGGATTTGCTTGCTTTTTGTTGTTTACTTGTTCTAGGAATTACATATTTTAAGGATGTGATAGTTTCCTTGGCTTTAGGAGTTAGCTGGTTCTTTTGAACTTGGTATGCCGGGTTCCACGTAATCTTATCTAGTTTCTTATGTTTCTAAGACAAATTACGAAGTAATAGAATGTCGAATGACTTGTCGCTGAATGAACAAGAGAGAAATCCAAGGCTAATACTCGGGTCGTGGTGAATGGTGTTGTTCCTGGTCATTTATGTGCTTTCCTGACACTGATAGATGTGGTTTGAATGCCATGAGAGATTGAGAGAGCTTGCCGTGAATGCGTTTGAACAAGTTGCCTTTCGCTGCGTATCTGCAGATCAACAGCTTCCGTTGCTTTGAGAAGAAACAGGCGAGTGGAGGGTTCAGATTCGGGTGCTTCTGATCGGCGAGTAGCTGCAATGCCTCATGAACTCCTTGCCGGTCATCGGCTTCAGATCCTTCAAGATCTTCACCACAAGGGCCTGCCCGTCATCCAAGGTCGCCTTGTAGGTGTTCCCGAAGATGCCTTTCCCAATTTCCTCCGGAGATGCCTTCAAAAGATCGGTCATTTCGAACCCCCCACCATTTTCCAAGAATATAAGCTTCCCTCTATCTTCTTTCTTCTCTACAGCTCCGCCGCTCCTGACCGCCTCACTTTTCTCTTTTTTCTGAACCGCTGCTTCTTCTTCTGTGTTGTTCTCTCGGTTCATGAATTGTTTGAGCTTCTTGGCCTTCTTATAGCACAAGATACAGAGCGAGGACCCAGCAAGTAGAGCTCCCACGCTGAACAGCAGAAAAAGAATGCGAAAGTCAGATTTGGAAGGATTCTTGCTTTTTTCAGTATCATTATCTGCACTTCCAGAAGGATTGGAAGACGATGGGCTTGAGTTATCACAGGAGTTATGCGAGGGTAGTCCGCATAGTCCGGGGTTGCCCAAGTACGACTCCCAGCCAAATAATTGGAAACTTTGCGTAAATGGGATTGGCCCGCTTACATGGTTGTTTGACACATTGAAGGAGATCAAGGTAGATTGTTTAAACGCCGGGATTTCCCCCGTCAAGTTGTTGTTCTGAAGCTGCAATGATGCTAGTAGAGCTAGACTCAGGAGCGACTCCGAGATTGGACCGTGGAATCTGTTCCCCGAGAGGTCAACTCGGGCCAACTTCTGGTTTCCAGAAAAATCCATTATTCTCCCTTGAAGAGCATTGTTCTTGAGGCTCAGGATGGACAGCTCGGAGAAGTGCACAAGGGCGTCGAAACTGATCATGCCCTTCAGCTCCATTCCTTCCAGTACTATTCCCGTGACCCGGCCATTGTCGCACTGAATACCATACCATCTCGGCGGATCATTCATATGACAGTGTATGCTAGTCCAGTTATTGTTCAAGTAAGGGTCATTGAAAGCGTCTCTCAGAGCATAAAGAGCATCTCTCTCGTCTCCATCGTAACCTAGTGAAGGAGCACTACTTCCGGCAACACTACGGTTCAGCAGCGAGATGGATAATGCTAGGAATAATTTTCCGAGCAACATTGAACAACACATTATGCTGAACATCAGAATGTGGACAGGTTTGTTTCGGTGGGAACTCGGCGACGATCATAGTGTAGTCAAAATTGCTTATAGATGCTTGGATGCTCGATGGAACCGCGGATATACTCCTAGTTGAAATCACGCCACAGCTATTAGATGTCTCTGTCTGAAAACGGATCCAAGACTGCTTTTTTTGTTGCGTCTGTATTGGAACTTCTCAGCTGGAAATTCCTTGGCAGGTTGCCTTCACATTGTCCTTCATTGAACTGCTTTTATCTTATGGAATGTTCCATCAGTTTTTGACCACCTAGTGAATTATTTACTACCTCTTTTTCATCCCATCCTTGTTGCAGAATCCAGTTTGTCTATGGCTAGGATTGTTTATCCTTCTAGGATGATATCATCAATCAAGCAACTGCAGTCTGGCACAATCTGATTTTCGCATGTTCGCGAAATATTTCTTCGACAATGTACTTCAGTCTTTGTAATTAGTGAGAAAGAAACAACATTCTGGTAATGTCGTAAATTTGGCTATGTAACCATAAGTACGGAGATTGCAATGTCTTTTGCTAAAATTTCTCAATTGCAATTTATCATATGATAAACTCTCTTACGAAAACATGACTAGTTTCTAGCAACGAATCCTAGATGGAATAAATGCCGGGGTACACGATTTCTCACACAACATTGGAGGATCAAATTTGTCTAAGCTTTCAATTTTTTCCCCCAAATCCAATTTATCTACAAGTACAACCATTTTTGATTCATTCAAGTTCAAACTCTCTACAATCCAAGAGCCCCAAGAGGGGTCTTGCCCTGCCCAGCCTCAAAATAAAAGATCAACATGGCCAACATAGCAATCCGGGCGTGCTTGATCTCGGCCAGCTTCAACCTCTCCAGCTTCTCAACGTCCGGAATGTAGACACCGTCCTTGATTGTCCCGGCGAGGCCGAGCGGGTCGAAGAACTTGCCTCCCGGGTAGCCCTGCTCGCCCGTGGCATTGGCAAAGTTCTCGGCGGTCTTCGACCACGGCGTGGCCCACTCCACTGACTGCGAGTCTGGGTTGAAGAAGTCGACCCACCGCTTGCTCTCGACCCACCCCATGAGGATGAGCTGAGTCCCGAGGAGGGTGCCGAAGGAGAACGGGGCGATGGCGCCCGGGTCAGCCCCGGCCTCGAACCACGGGACGCCGCTCCAGGCCTGGCCCACGAAGATGCCGACCACCGCGGCCATGGCCCACCGGCCGTGGATGAGCTCGGCCTCTCGGTACCACTTGAGGAATGCCGGGTCCTTGCCAAGCCCGAGCGGGTCGAACCCGTAATCACCTGGGAGCCTGCAGTTGGTTTATTTTTCCAAAGTACTAATGTTAGGCCGAATCATATAATGAATTATCCAGGAACTTGTCCTGAAGATAAAATACCATCTCTGCCGAGACAAGTATGTGGGCAAAGAGAGAGAGAGAGAGAGACTTACGAGCCGTCGAGCCACTCGGGGTCGATGAAGTCACCGCCGCCCCTCACGCCGGGGATCCAGGACTTCTTCGGCTGGGCCGCCGCGACAACCACCAAGGTCCTAGAACCGGCTCCGCTCCCCGCCTTGGCACCGAAGCCGGCCGCCCTCAACAAGGACCGGGTCCTCCTCCCCCCGCACAAGAAGGCCGACCCCAACCCGTTCACCACCGCGCCGGAAGTCGCCGCCATGTCGGTCTCTCTCTCTCTCTAAAGGCGTGTTTCTAGGTGTAGATTTGAAGATTTGAGATTGGGAGGTGAGAGTGAGGGAGAGAATCTAATCAACGTTTCTGGAGTGTCCAGGTAGGATAAAGGAAATCTGGGTAAGGAAATCCAAGCGAGTGACACTGGATAGATTACGGACCAATAGGAACTTGAGCTCCATCCTCTTCCACGTCTATATGTAGGCCACGTGGACCATTTCTATGCCTCTGTTTTTCATGGGTCTTGTTGGCTCTCCCTTTGTTAATCCAAAACTCGTAAAATCTGCAATAATAATAATAATAATAATAATAATAATAATAATAATAAAGCAGCTTTGCCCGTCGACGCCAACCACTGGCGAGATCGACCTCGCCCTTGCCGACCTCATCCTCTGGCTGGTTGCCACCAGCGACCTACTTGCTAGAGGTAGAAAAAAAGAAAAAAAAAAAAAAAAAAGAAAGAAAAGAAAGAAATAATAAAATAAAAATAATTTAAAAATTAAAATATTATTCAAATTATCCATGTCAACACCAGCGTCAACACCATCGCTGACCAGCCAAAGTTGGTCAGATGAACAAATTGATATAAATACAAGAGGTTTAGAAGTGAATTGACACAGAAACATATTTAGGACTGAATTGGTACACATGTAAAAGGTTTAGAACTAAATTAAAAAAACTAAAATATTTATAAATGAATTGACAAAAGTGCAAAATGTTTAGGGCTTTTTTGACAATTTTCTCTAGTAAAGAGTATCCACGTGAATCTACCAAAATTCCCAACATTGAGGGACAAAAAAATCATCATATTGATTCGGATCACCTCACCCTTTGCGATTTCTTGGATTATATACTACTATATGGCTCCATTTGATGGACCAGTAACTTATATCTTGTCCTGTGTTTAAAAAATGTGTGATGTAGCAGTTGATTTGAATATAACCCGAATCAAGAAATTTCACATAAGGAATGGGATAATAGGATATTCCCTATCTAGAAAGAAACAAAATAAAAAGTGAGCAAAAAAAAAAAAAGTGAAGTTAATAAAGACAAAAGAAGGAGGAGTAACATGGCGGTCGCGACCGACACCTCGATGGTGGTTGCTGCTCTAGATCTAGGAGAAATGCGACAGGTTATGTCAAAGCTCGGCGGATGGTCATGGCATGGCCTGGCCTATAAGATGTTGCCAAGCATGGTTGATTAGCATATAGCGGTTTCCATTTTATATTTCAGACATTCAGGACTGGCATGGCATTATTTTTGCTCTAGAAATCTGGACAAAAGCTAATTTTTCTATTTCTATAGAGAACTAGTTTTTTTTTTTACTTCTTCAATTGACTCTAAAACAACTTCTAGAGCAAAAAAAAAAATGCTCTAGAAGTAGAAAAATGAAGTTGCGTAATTAAACAGATTTCTACATCATAAGTTATATTATCAAACAGATTTTTGCTCCAGAAGTACTTTTGAAGTAGAAATTCCACTCTAAAAATGTTGTCATGCGCGCTCTAATTACAAACGATGTACTAGATGTTGGAATCTCATCATAATTTTAATCAATCTCACTTTATCCTATCCCAAAAAAATTGTCTAGATAACCAAATGCAACCTATGTGTCATTGATATTATCCCTGCGAATGCAACCAAAATACGTATCGAGATCCTGTATGTTGTGATTAATTTCTATCCCTCAACTATGATTTGATGTGAGAAGATTATGCTGCTTTGACGAAAGACACATCAGATTCCTTTGATTGGGTTTTGGCAGTGCTAGTTCTCTAAAGGGCTTGAGACAGTTGGGCTGAAGACAATATAAAATTTAATTTGTAAAAGAAAGCATATTGACCAAAATATAAATTCACTCAAAATAATAGAAATACCAAATAATTATTATATGGTGTATTAGCGGGTAACTCTAGAGAGTTATGGCGTCCATTACAATATTTAACAGTAGCGAAGAGTATCTATATGACTGTACCAAAATTCCCATTGTCGGGGAAAAAATATATGCGTCATTGATATTATCCATATGAAAATAAGCTAGATACATATCTAGATCATGTATAATTCGCTTAATTTCTGTCCCATGACTACGCTTTAATGTGAGGAAATTAAGTTGCTTCGCTGAAAGGAAGTGATGTCCCTTTGATGTCCCTTTGATTGCTTTTTTTTTTTTAGCGATGCTAGTTCTCTAAAGGGCTCGGGAGAACTAGAGCGCATACAATTGAAAAATGGACCGTAAAAGAAAGCATATTCACGGAAAAAGAAAATTTGATCGAAATAAAATAATGCTAAAAAGTTATTTTCATAACGCATTAATTATTTTATAGTTAATTACAATTATTTCAAAGTTAATTTCAAATTGAACTTCATTTTTTAGAATTTAAAAAATATTCTATAAATTTTTTAAAAAAAACTTGACAAAAAGAAATAATAACTATTTTCTCTTCTCAACCAATCGACGAGGTCTCAAAATTAATTTCTGAATACATGGAGGAGGGGTGGTCCAAGTAATTAGTAATTTGAGCAACCGAAGGGGTGCCAAAGTAATTAATGAAAATGCGCAGGGTGCCTTAGTAATTTGATCAAAATTCGAGGGAGGCCAGAGCAATTCACTCAGAAGAATTCATTTTGGTTGTTCAGATTGTGTAAAGAGAGAAGGCACCGGCAGGCTGGCATGGACCTTCAAGATGGGGCCTTGGCCCTTACAATCTTGCTGTGCTGGGCCCCTTCGATTTTAGTAGCCCGGCCCATTACTTTGTGTGATGTAGGCCAACCTATGGACCACAACACATTCTAAATGACCCGGGAAGACCAAACTTTCGGCTCGACCAGTCTCCATCAATGCATGTAAACCGTTCCAGTCCACATTCATTAATCACGTTGAATCAATCGATTGAGATCAAACGCTTGAACACGCAAAACACATTCTAAATGACTAGGGAGACCAGACTTTCGACTCGATCAATCTCCATCGATGCACGTAAATCGTTCTAGTCCACATTCATTAATCACATTAAGCCAATCGATTGAGATCAAATGCCTGACCATGCAATCAACCCCCTTAAGGATTAAACTTTATTGAGCCTATCCTTGACCATATCCAATACCCTCTAACTTCTTCACTTGTGATTCCGAGCTCGTTTTTACCTAAACCCCTAGGCGAGGTCGCCAGAAGCTAAAGTTTAAGTTAAAAAAAAAAAAGGTGCGATCCCTATTACTTGGTAGCGTGCTAGGGTTTTCCACCTTGCAAAGCAGAAATCACCCGTTCAAATAATATCGATTTCATGCAAACTGATTTGTGTAAGGACCATCTCCACGGGATAACATTCTAAAGTCGATCAGTTTGTGAGATCCGTAGAGTGTTTTGTTAGTTTTTTTTTGTATAGCAGGATCTTTGCGCTTACATCTCGAGACTATTCAGAAAAGTTTGTTGAGAAGTCGTCCGTCAAGAACCTAAAACACTGCAGAAAAACTGATTGCTCCCCCAATTCCCAAAACCTACGCAAACATACAATTCTTCAAACAAGCAATGAGTTCATCATTTACCAACGACTCTTATTAAATTGCAATTTCCCCGGTTTCTAAGGGCACATGAGAACCGAGCTCAAGTTGCACGCCAACAACTATCAATCTCAGACGCACCTGTCGCGCAGCCCAAAAACTTCGCAAGCTGAAGGCCAACCCGTGGACCACAACACATCCTAAATGACTCAAAATTTCGGCTCGACCAATCCCATCGATACGCGTCAATCGTCCCGGTTCACATTCATAAAATTCATAATAACAGGAGTAGAGTCTCGAATTACTTTAAATAGGAGACCCTGAAGTTTAAATACAACGAGTACCGCTTAACAATGCAATTAGGGGTTAATTTACTTTTTTAGCCGATGATAAGTTTGTGCTTGCGCATAGGTTCACACACATTCTAGTGACCGAACCCAAGACCTTTAACTTCTTCCCACACGGCTCCAAGGCCGTCCTCGCCTAGACCCTGCGCAAGACGCCGGGAACAAAAGCTTAAAATCCCAAAAAAGTATGATCTCCTAGAGTCGACATGTGGGGTTTGTGACTCGGGGAACTTCCACCTTAGGAAGCGGAGATCGCCCGTTCAAATCCCACCAATTATCTAGCAAAAGCCTCGAAACGCCACCAAAACGGATCGCTGCCCCGATCCCCGAAACCTACGGAAAACACCCAATTGTTCGCACAATGTCACAAGCAATCACTTCATCATTTACCAACGACTCTCGTCCAAATGCATCCCCACACATACACTCAAAGCACACTTGCGGATTGTCTTTTGCTGGTGCCAGACACGACATCATCCACCGGAGCGCTCACGCAAAGACTTTTGATGTTTGTCTTTTTGAGGTTCATGTAGGCGTGATCTGATTGATTGATTGATTTTGAGCGTAGATTGTTGAAACATCGTTTGTCACGGAGTCAACCAAAGTCTTCTTGCTCTTTCCCTGGCTAAAAACCGACGAGCTACTAACTTTCACTCGTTCGTCCACCTCACCAAAGTGCAATCAATTAAATTATGTTCAGAAAGTGCGAGTGCTCTGATGGTGTATGAGTTATTATTATTATTTTGCCCCGAAAGGTCCCATTAACGAGTATCCTCGAAACATTAACTAAGTAATTATACATGACATTAGGATAATCAAATATTATTGTGAGCGTGCATCATAAATCTGATATTAGCTTCTGGAGAGATTGCCAAGAAGAAGCCTAAGTTTGTGCTCGTCATTCTGTCTAGTTAGATCCACCTTCACTCGAAAGCCTAGATCAATGAATTATTGGCTTACTTGGATATATTGACTGCTTCTTCATACCACACACACCATTTATTCGATGTGGGACTTTCTCTAGCACGACTCACACATGCATCACAACTCACAAAGCTTAGTATTAGGTTTGATCCCCCTTAATTCAGGCACCTTCCGCACCAACATATCTCAAATTAAATCTCCATCAAATGTCCAACTTCATCCAGGTTTCTTTCTCCTGATTGAACCAGAAAGTCTATCATTAAGCTCGTATTGTTACAGCACAACACCCACTGCCTGAAAATCGCGTTGGTCACCAAATTTCTTTTTGAGATATTCACTGAATTGTAATAGATTAAGAGCCCATCAAGCAACCATCGACTCTGATTCCATTAGTTAGGAGCGTGCTGCAGAAGTTTGATACCTCCGCTAGAAAAGACCATCAAGAGAGAGTCAAATTCGAGCTTGTCGTTATATCCAGTTGGATTTACTTTCACTCAAAGCCTACGAGTTATGGACGAACTTTGATATAATAGCTGCTCCACGCCGCTTTTGAGACTTTTTCTAACACAATTCACATATGCATCTCAATAAATATATTAGAAAGTATAATATTCTTAAGCGGTTGCTTGATAAATGTACTTGTTAACGAATGCCTTCTTCTTTCAAAAGGAATATTTAATTGGGTGGATGTGTGAACCAGGTGGTAAGTCGATCAAAGAGAGAGCGGCGTTTAGTCTTAATTTTGATAAGTGGGCATCCTTTGAAAAGATGAGATAAATGACAAATTTTAGCTCAAAACCATATGAAAAGACGCATGAAGCAGATGATAGCTACGTTCAACCATACACCCTCTTGCCTTTCCTTCCCCTCCTCTTCTTCTTTATTTATTTATTTATTTATTTATTTATTGTTGTTTATTACTGTTTATTTTTGACTGTCGGTGTCACGTGGCATTGAGATGGGAACCCTTGTTTGTTTGTTTGTTTCATGAAACGTAAAAGAGATGCGGCTATAGACCTCTTTGGTGTGAACAAGCTATATCCATTTGGAAGTCCTTTGATTTATATTTCTTGCTTACGGTTGCGATGTTCTTAAATTATTGTCAAAGATACGTTACGTGCTTGAGGCGCCAAAAGAAACGGTGTCCTTTCCCTTCGTTACAACCCGTCTTCTTGATTTTGCCGTATGCGCTACATTGGCACAATTCAAAATGACAGAAAAGATCTTCGGATGCATTTCAATAAAAATTCCAAAGTATCGGGACAATGCGATTTGAGATTTTTTTGTTTGTTTCTCTTTGGGAAAAAACCCCTTTTAACGTGGCGAATTGTGATGATGGATTCAATTTCAAAATACTCAAGAGCCAAATTAGAGCGAAAAAAAAACCGATTATTCAAAGGGATTGAATCGGAAACCTAGAGTACCGTAGCTCGGCATGATTTCCCATGTAAAGCACATTATCAGTTCAATGGTGAGCAGATCGTCCTTTGCGCGCAAGACCAAGTATGAATTACCATGCCTAGAGTACCTTCATTATTTCCCATTGTAAAGCCACATTATCTAGTTCAAGTGGTGAGCATGATCGTCCTTCGCGCTCAAGACCAAGTATGAATTACCATGCTTGGGCTTTTCTTCTAACACCCTTAGGAGTACATAACTATGTGTCTCCCATAATTATTCAATTTATGTGGTAAGAATGTAATGACGCGTCTGATCGGGATTAATTGCGTGTTGAAAAAGAGTTCTAGCATCTTCGGGATATAAAAAAAAAGGTTGCAATATAAATAGTGAATGATTTAATATTACATAGAAAAGGAGTTAACAAAAAAAAAATCTTAAACTATGCTTATTGTGACACAAATACCTCAATTTTTTGTGTCATTAAAAATAAAAATCTAAACTTGTCCGTTATGACATGAATACCCCAAGCCTTTTTTGTGACCTACAGAATCCTGAATTATACTAGCTTGACAAATATATCCCTGACGAAACTATACTAGAGGGTATATATGTTACACATGTGACACAAAGAAAGTTTGAGATATTTGTATCACAGCTATTTCGAGTTTAGGAGTTTTGGTAACAAGAAAAATTAAAAATATTTGTGTCATAGTTGGGGTTTTTGGTGGCATTTGGAAAAAAAAAAAACACCAAGACCAAACCTTACATGCGACTCAAACAAAAAATAAAGGTAAAAAAAAAATTAAACAAATACGCTAGAGAGAGAGTAGAGACACAGGTCCCAGTAACACACAGGTGGTGACGTGTGTAAAAGTGACGTACGGCTTGTTTAAGAATCGCCCCGCAAATCATCATTACTCGTTTATTATACTGCGATTAGTTTTCCCTCTGTTTCACCCACAAAACCCTCTGTCTCTCTCTCTCTCTCTGATGATGATGATGATGCTGAGCTCGTTCGTGCGTGTCCGCGATGGGTGAATTCCGTTCAAATCCACCGGTTCCTAGCTGATCATCTCCTTCTCCGTCGCTCTACAGGTACCTGTCTTCGATCTCTTCTCTGTTCCCTACGGAATCGAACTTTATCTTTTGCGTGGCGGTGCTTTTCTTCCTCGCAAAATCCGGGTTTTGCTTCGAACGAGCCGGACCCTTCTGTTCAGCTGTCGCGATGGATGGGTTTTCGAGATTCTTCGTGCTTTTCAGCGGAATCTGTTCTTCTCGGGGTGCCTTGTCGGCGAGACGATCCTGTTTTCCAAATGGGGTGGGAGTTTTTAGGGTTTGCGTCGCCCTTTCTGTTTGGTGGAGACGAAACTTGGACCATCGGATCTTTTGCTCGATTGATCCAGGTTCCTTTGGGTTTGGATGGGGAAAAGGGAAAACAGGAATTGAGTGTGAGGGAGGTTTCAACTCGATGACTATGCTTGATTCTGAAGTTTTGCCTATTCACACGCGATTGCTTTTCCAAGAACTTGCAAAGTGAAGGGCTTGATGAAAAATTGTTTCTTAATTAGTTATTATTCGTATTAATTGCCAGGGCCAGCTGAATTTCCTCTGATTTAGTAATCTTTATTCCCCTCTCTTGCACTTCCATGGTTTTTTCTTTTTGGGTTTTTTTTTTTTTGTCCCGCTACCCATTGTTGACTGGACGCTTTCAGCTTTATGTAACGTAGCATTTTGTTTGTCATATATACTTCGCTTATGTAATTGCTTACATATTAGATTTGCTGTCCTAGCTCGTTCTACACTTTTCCTTAATTTGGGTCGCTCTGTATTGGTCCATGCAGTTTGGGGGAGATCAACACAGCTTTAGATGATCTGAATCATCTCTACTGATGGGGGCTATCCTGAGCTTAAATGGTTCCAGATGCAGAGCGAGGGAGACCTATGAGATTGCGCCGGGTGAAATTTGCAAGAGGCAGAAGGTGTCATCAAGCTCGTTCGAGGATGATACGAGGTTGATACCCAGCCTTCCAGACGAGATATCATTTCAGATTCTGGCCAGACTTCCTAGAATCTGCTATTTGAAAGTAAAGTCAGTGTCACGATCTTGGAAAAATGCGATTACAAGTGCTGAACTTTTCAGTTTGAGGAAGGAGCTTGGAACATCTGAGGAATGGCTTTATATTTTGACCAAAGTGGATGAGGATAAACTTCTGTGGCATGCTCTGGATCCTTTGTCAATGAGATGGCAAAGATTGCCCCCAATGCCTATGGTTCCATTTGAAGATGAATCAAGGAAAGGCCTTGGGAGCCTACGGATGTGGAACGTTATGGGTTCAAGTATTAGAATTGCAGATGTCATCAGGGGCTGGCTCGGGAGAAAGGATGGACTGGATCGGATGGCTTTTTGTGGATGTGCAGTTGGGGCTGTTAATGGATGCCTCTATGTGATTGGTGGCTTTTATAGAGCCTCGGCCTTGACAAGTGTTTGGCGATATGATCCCGCTCTAAACGCGTGGAGTGAAGCAAGTCCCATGTCCATTGGTAGAGCTTACTGTAAGACAAGCATATTGAACAATAAGCTTTATGTTGTTGGTGGGGTCACTCGTGGTCGTGGTGGTTTGACCCCACTTCAATCGGCAGAAGTGTATGACCCCCTCACTTGTTTATGGTCCCAAATTCCGAGCATGCCTTTTGCCAAAGCTCAGGTGCTTCCTACTGCATTCCTTGCTGATCTACTTAAGCCTATTGCCACTGGAATGACTTCATACAGGGGGAGGTTGCTAGTGCCTCAAAGTTTGTACTGCTGGCCTTTCTTTGTAGATGTCGGAGGAGAAGTATATGATCCTGAGATGAATTCATGGTCGAAATGCCAACCGGCATGGGGAGGGTTGGCCTGCAAGGCAGGCAGGCACAAAATTGAGTGTTACTGTAGAAGGGGAGTTGTATTCGTTGGATCCCTCTAGTTCTCTTGATAATGCTAAGATCAAGGTATATGATCAACAAGATGATGCTTGGAAAGTCATTGCGGAAGAAGTTTCCTATTCGCGACTTTGCTGATTCAGAGTCTCCCTATTTACTTGCTAGCTTACTGGGCAAGCTTCATGTTATCACTAGAGATGCAAATAACAATATATCGGTTATGCAAGCAGATGTGCAGCACAATCTCAACCCCTTTCCAATGGTTTCATCATCTTTAGCAGAAGATTGTGTCTTCAAGGTGGAATCAGAAAGAAATCTTTGGAAGGTCATAGCCACTAAGTGTGCGGGATCCGCCGAGCTTGTAAGCTGTCTGGCCCTTGACATTTGAGAAGGGAGTCAGTAATTTTCTTATTTTCGGCCACATTAGTATATATCTACAGTGTGCTGTTAACATCCGAATCATTGTATGGTTTGATTTAAAATTTATCTTCTTGTAAAGATAGCAAGCTGAGATAATGAAGAAATCTCGCTTTACTTTTCTCCACTGAAAATGTAAAATCAAGTATCAACCTTTCATACTTATGCTCTTGGCTTTTGGATTCTAATAGCGAGTTACTTTGATCAAATGGAGCTAGATTGGTGCTTCTTCAAATATACTGAAGCACTATGCAGCTACTCGGTCCTTGCATTCTGCGTTGTCACGTATGACCCTTCGGTGATACGCCTTCTTTAAAATCTGATTGCCCAGCATAGACTATGGAAAGGAACCATATGCCGCATGTTGTAATTTTTAGTTGGTTGTGTTAGAGAGACGGATTGTTTGGCCGGCTTTTAAGAAGTACCACATCAACCATCTTAGACGATGGGTAGTTTCTGTAGTTTTCTGTTGTGGTGGAGGGAAGACCAGTAGAAACTTGATAATAGGCGGCAGTGTTTTAGTTACCTTCGTAGCAAGGAAATGGTGCTTTTCACGATATCACTTGGGCAGTTTATACCTTGAGCTCCTAAGAGGAGCTATATCATGGTGTTCTGATTTACACAATCCTTTCCTCTAGCATAAGAGCATGTTACTCTGTCGATTAGGGCATATCGCCTTGTTGCTTCATTTCCCCGACTTGGACCTCGGCTTTTCTGGTTTATGTGTGGAATGATTGAGTAAAGGACCTATGGAGAGAAGCCATTCAATGAACGTTAAATCATGGTAGCTGGAGCTTCTGAGCCTTCTTTCACAGTAATTACTCGCTGTTGGCAATTTTATAGTTTCCGCAGTTCATTTATCTGTCTGTTCTGCTTTCATGTTATAGGAATACTTTAAACACAAGAGTTTCTTACCGAAATGTATATTTATAGAGTTTCTTCACCGGAATGCTGAGGGCCTCGTTAAATGAAAAATAGTTAGTTATCTATTTTGCCCTCAAAGCCTTATTAAAAATCTTTTTTTACCCTTCTTAAAGAGTGAAATCCTAAATTTAGTGTTCATCTTCCTTCTTGAGTAAGGGTGGGTGACAAGGGGCGGTGTCGGCAGACCTGGCTAGAGAAGGGCTGGAGAGGGCCACCTGCGGTTAGTTGACCCTTGGCAAGGGCAGCCTATGGTCGAGCGACCCCTGACGATGGCCCTTAGGTCACTCGACCTAGGCAGCCCTCAATGGCTTGAGCCCTTAGTCTGCTTCGGCGAAGGGTTTTGATATTTTGAACAAATAGATGAAATAATCTAGCCAAAGCCTTTTGCAGTTTTTTTCGCCAAACACTACTTAATTCAAGGTTGCTTTTCAAAGGATTTTTTTCACTAAATGTCATTTGCATTTTCTCAAAACCTCTTAAGCTAAAGACATTTGCATTCTTCAAGGCCCATTTCCAAAATCGAATCAAAATACCATTATTCTCACTAGTGTGCGCACCCGAGCTTTGTGCGGACGCAAAAACAACTTTGTCGGGTGCTCTTTGTCTAGGTAAAAGGAAAGAAGCGTGGTAATCCAATGACTAAGAGGCTTGGCTGACGGGAGCCGTGAGATGGACATGGGAATATTCGCCGGTTCCTCGTGGAATGTCCAAATTAGAGAGTGCACATGTTCACTATTTTGTAATGTAACATGACCTTGAGAATTGGAGAGGTGGTAACATAGGTTCTTCAGAAGTCAAACGCTAGCTGGTCAGAAAGGAACTCCTCTAGTGGGTGATGTGAAGCCTGTGGGTCAGATTAGCTCCCACCGGGAGAAAACCAATCGAATGTTGGTGAATTACCATTATGTAGGTCAAAGAATAGTTCTAATGCTCCTAACTTTGGCTGTTGGTACGACGTGGTCTTTCAACCCTTTTTTTTTGGGGCAATGGTTTCGAATTGGCAAGTGGCATAATTGGGGATGGGATTTTGAAATGCGAAGCGAGGTTTTCGACCAGTGTCGGTGGTTGTCGTGGACGACCTCCCCCCTTCTCTACCCGAGTCTAGTGAGGAACGTGACCGGACATTTGCCTGACATATGAGAGTTGTCGGATGCCCTCCATGGTTTGACGAGGGTTGTCGGTGCACGACGATAGCTTTGGCGACGCCTGTAACGAGCAAAGTCTTGTATCTGTCACACCATGTGCAATCAATCTTATTTCTGATTACCCACCCCGGTTTTTGAACTTCTAAAAAGAAAGTCTTATATTTATACATTTCTGTACACAATGAAAATGAAAATATCTTATGTTCATTCAATTTTCATAGACGATACAAGCAATTAGTAAAATATTTTTCAAATCTCCATTTTTTCACGAAACAAACAGACTCTTAATAACAATAATAACAACCATATAGCAAAGGTTAAATACAATTTTAGTAATTCATTTTGTACCTTTCGGGTAATATTTTCTTCCTCTTTCTTTTCGACAGTTTTAGTTTTTTCGGTTCGCTTAATTCTGTCGATGCGCATCACATATCCTAATGCTCGCACACACGTTCGTCACTTGTTCACTGAGCCAATCGAACTCAGTTCATTTCACTTGTGCCGACATGATAAGCTATTTGTGTTGAGAAATCGGGATATGCGTTGAAACATTTCGTAACATGAGAACTCAAACTTCTTGAGGCGTAAAATCCCGATCGTCTCACTAACTCCGACCGATTTCTCGAATTAACCACTCTTATTAATTGTGTCGACAAACACAGAAAATTAAAAGGTCACGGAATCATGACATTTCATCCGGAACACCACGGAGCATCTCGAGCCATTGCGACTTTTGATTCTTACAAACACACGACGAAGCAGTAGTAAGTCCTCTTATCATTCTATGTCCAAATTGTCAGTCCAACAATGGCTAATTTATTACAAAAAAAAAAACCTTTCTTTTTGGTCAATTATTTAATTAATTCATGTCTACTTTTTTGAAATTTTATCACTTGACAGTGGTATAATGTTTTTTTTTTCCTTTGGGGTTATTGGGCCGGCTGGGATTTTTTATTTTTATTTTTCTCATGTAAAATAATGTAAGTTAGGTACTCCCGGCTTCATATTAGCAAGGTTGAATAACTACAGATGTACGTGCGATGTAATGAATGAATACTAAATTAAACACTTAGGAAGCACTGACACCTTCCGAGGCCTCCGTGTCGTGTCGGTCGTGATTCGGACACTGACACACATCCAACACTCTCAGGCACGTGATCAACAGGTGTCAGACATCCGACACTTGATCAGCGCTCCAGACACACCAATGACATGCGAGTCCAACATCTCGACAAGCCATCCAAACACGTATGAGTCAATTTTAAATATTTTCAATAAATTAGGTGTTAAAATGTAAATCTATCAAAAATACATATATTAAGTCATACATTCAGTCACCCTAAAATTAATATACCAAGCTAGCAAAAAAATAATAATAATCGTAAATCCTAACAGAAGAAAAAGAAAAGAAAAGAACTCATCACTGATATTTTTATATATACATGATAATTTATCATGTACATAAAAATATACATTTAGTATACAAAGTATCCTAAATGTTGGAATTCTCTGTTTTTCTTAGAAATGATGTATCGGTGTGTCGTGTCGTATTGCGCGTCGGTATTACTTAGTTAACTTAGTTAAACACTGTAGACGTTACGGTAATTTAAGAGAGAGATATATTTTTCTTTTCCTCTAGAGAGAGAGAGATTGAACATGCACTTCCAGGAAAATTTTTCCAACTCAATAAACACAATTATCTCATCTTAGAAAAACCGAATGAAATGAAACAATTACACGGTAGGCCAGCAGCCATTGAAGCCTCTTCATCTAATCGGATTATATCGATCGGATATGCGCCTCGGCGGCAGTTTCCGCAGGACGTAGAGAACCAAGGCCGAGGGCACGATCTCCACCAGCTGCACCGAAAAACAATTACGTCGAACTCATCAAGTTTCTCGCCGCCGCGAGCACAATAAGAGCCGCACATTCAGGCATGAATATCACTGATAGACATGCGATACGCTGATAATGAAGTTACCGTGTAATAGATTAGATTCAAAATCGGATGATCCAAGACGTCGACGTCCGCATTGTCGTCGAAAGCCGAAATAGAGACCTGAAAGATGGACCGCATAAACATCGACCAGACATCTTAACTAGCGTAAGTTTAGAGCTTGTGCTGTGGTTACTCACCACTAGGCATCTTATCAAGAAGCAAGTGCAGCAAGTTGCCGTGACGAAGCCGACCTGCGACATGATTCATTAGGATGCGCGGCCGAATTGACACAGTAATGAAGTAAATTAGTGTTCATATGCGAATTCCGATTGCTCAAGCATTCAAAGGGTGAAGTCTGCTATCGGATGAATTTCTAATGTTATCATCGGAAACTTTGGCCATGCAATTCATGGTAAGTAGATGTTCTTCTGCACATTTATCAAATTCGTGAAGCGGGTATGCTTAAGTAAGCTAACCATTCTTTGCACGGTGCGTAGACGCGAGGTCTAAGACGCGGAGTATAGTTAGTCGCGACGTAATACCGCGATTAAAGAAGCGTTGCGATTGATCTGAAAAGGAGAATAATTCCTTCGCTTGTGCCCCTTTCTATAGCAGCAAATTGTTGTGTATCCTTTAAGCTTACGAAATCGAACTCGATGATCGCATAGAATACGCACCTCATACAGCTTCTTCTGTCGGCCTCTTGATTCAATAGGAAAGCGCCTCAACATGACGAACAACCTGCGCAAAGCAACAGCAACTTAAGTCGCGAAGTGCAGAAAGCAACTGTCGGCTTGAGATCGTTTCCAAGATTACCTGCCTCCGTATATCAGAAACCCAAGTGCAGCACAAAACGAGACGGCTGTCAACATTAAACAACTATGCGGCGTCAATCGCAAGACAAGGAAGAGACCGGTAAAAGGAAACGCCGCTTAACACGAACCTATTTACGAAAAATTAGTTCAAATACCAGCAAAAGGAAGCAGAAGAAAGCACAAAGCAATAACAATGAACGAAAGGCTTGCGCCGCAAGCTGTCCCATGATTTGCCTAAAGAACACTGACCTGACAAAAAGAGTCTCGAAACCACGATCGCTGAATGACTCGGGCTCAATTTTACACCGATCCAGATGCACACCTATTGCCACAATCGCGAATTTGACCGACATTAAGTTCGGATACAAGAATCGAATCCTGTTACTTCGGTTTGTTTCCAAAGTAAATGGAAATGAGAATGAAGTACCTTACCTGTGTGAAGTATATAACTCCGTTAATTGCATAATATGCCGGCCTAAGCTTATCGATAGGAAGACTCCGCGCCTGCTCGATTAGCAAAACTTTCAAAAACCACCAACTTCACTAACTTTCTACATATGACGGTTCATAACATAAAAGACTACATTAGTATACAAAAACGGTACCTGCTGATATATCTCAGCCCAGAACAAGACTAGTAATGTGTACGTTGAGAAAAACAGCAGTCCCGGAAGATCGAGAAGCATTATTTCAAGCGCCTGTCGGTAAAGAAATGTTACAATTACAAGAATCAGGCACTACAGATTAAGAGACCGATAAATGTCGGCGAAGCAACGGGACTTACCTTGGGCCTGAGAAGAAACACGCTCTTGTAGACACCGAACAAGAAAGCCCTCACTGACAAAAATGCAGATTCAAGAATTACTATAGAAGATCGAATGCAATTCGCCTCAAGTAGGAAAACAGAAGATCCGGGCGATTCTTACGTCCATTCACGACGAAATTCATCAGATGGAAAACCTTCTGCGTCGTCCAACCGAACTCGGGCACTCTGAATTGAATGCGGCACAGTTGCACCTACACAACAGTTCAAAAAACATCCGAGGGTTTCAGCTTGTTCACGATTCGAGAAAATGAATAACGACGTCCATGCAAAGAAGCCCGCATTCTGCGAACGGCCATGACATAAACAGGACAACCTCCACTCAAGAAAAGAAGAAACCTAGAGCAAAGATCTGCAGAAGTTTTCTCATTATATCTTCTTGCTGATCAAATTCACCTGCAGGCTACATTACAGTGCAGAAACGAAAATGGAAAACCCAACAACACACACACACACACGCAACAACAACAACGAAGACTCAAAACAGATTGAAGAGAAACCAAATGGCGAGCAGCTGATAATGACATACGAAAGCAATGAAAGAGATCAATGCGTAGGATCCACACAAGGAATAATAGATTCCATTCTGCCATTGCTCGGACTCGTCGATCTCGTCCCACCAATCCCAGTCATGATCGCCGCCGCCGTAATAACTCTTGGCCCATTCGAAACCCAGAGCCTTCCTCCTCAACATGGAACCCCCACCCATCATCAACATCAGCCAATCCCACCCCTGAAAACGGGAAATGAAGACGCAGACGAGATCTGCAGAGAAGTTGAGGGAGAGAATGTTCTTTCTGTTGCACCCAGAAAGAGAGAGAAGATGGATTCGTGCATGGCTTGACGAAAATGAGATGGCAAAAGAGAAATGGAAGGAGTACGTGGCGAGGAGACAGGGAAGACACGCAGATTCGCATGGGAAATATGGCGTGTGATTTGTTTGACGGCTTCCTAGGTAGCATTATTCGTTGATTGCGCAACAGAAAAATGCCTTCTTCTTTGCCTTTGCTTCTCTCCTCTCGTCTCATTTTATGTAATCCATTGCTCGGAAGCATTCCCTCTGTATGAAGAAAGTTAAGTTATGCCCATTACTTGGTCCCACTAGACTTGTCCACGTTGGCAGTTAGCTCTCCACTAGCGACTTTTTTTTTTGAAAAAATCGTAATACATTTATCTTGATATTTCGATTTCTTTGAACGAAAATAGATCGAATAGAAATATATACCTTTTCGAATTGAAGATTCCCATAGAAATATATACAATTTAGAGATTTCATTGCATAGGGAAAATTACCAAAGAAGTTCTAAATTTATTGTAATTGTGCCAATTCGGTCATAAATTTTTTTTTGGCCAATTCAGATGTAAACCTTTTATATTTGTCCCATTTCAATTCATTTGGCTGGTCGGCACTCAAGTGAACTTTTTTTAATGACATTTTAATAATTTTTTGAAGATTTATGAATTTATTTATTTTTTGTTTCTAAACCCTAGGGTCGGGCAAGGGTTGCCAGATGACCCCCGCTGACCCTAGGCGAGGGTGTCACGACCCTCGCTTGGGCTGGGTGACGGTCGCTACGGCCTCACTAGTCCAGATCTAGTGAGGGCCGCAGCGCCCTCAACTAGTGCTGGTGAGGGCGTCTCAGCCCTCACCTATGGCCGGTGGGGGTCGGCCTGTGAAGGTTTTAGGAACAAAAAAGGTAAAAAAAAAAAAGGAGAAGGAAAAAAAGAATAAAAATTCAAAAAAAAGTTGAAAATATTATTAAAAAGTCTACATCAATGTTGGCTAGCCAAATGGACTAAATTGGCATAAATGCAAAAGGTTTAGGATTGAATTGACACAGTTGCAATAAATTTAGGACTTTTTTAGTAATTCTCCCTTGAAAAATCAATGGATCTGATTGAATAGTTTGCATTAATTAAAGAGCTTTTGCTCTCCTTATCTGATAGTAAAAATCGATAATCAATATCTCTATCTACAGAGTCAATAATAGGAACTTTTAGAATTGGTGTTCCCTTTGCAATTATTAAAGTGCCATTGACTTTTTTTATACTTACCACTACAGCGAAGTCTAAAAGGGTAACTATCATGGATTTTTTTTTTGGTCGGTCTATCATGGATTTGTGTAGGTTTTTTCTTATAATTCTATGCAAGGGTGTTATTGGGAAAAAAAAAGTAAAAAATAAGACAAATTAATGTTTTTCATTAAGGTTTCAATTGTTTCGCAATGAATTTTGTCAAAAAAATATTCTCAATGGAACTTATTCTTAACGAAAGTGAATATTCCTATATTTGATGATATTTGCAAATAATATGGAAGTCATTTTCTAATTTTTTTATAGGAAAATTATAAAGCACACAGTTAAGAAAAAGTCCACTATAACCTCACGTCTTGAGGGACTTGAGCCCAGCAATTGAGGTCCTACGCAGTAAGGGGAGAGAGCTGGGGGGTGTTTGAATTGCGCCTAAGTGCTCAGGTTTTGGCCGAACCTTGAGGAACTCGAGCTTGATTGCCGAGAACTGGGTCCTAAGCACTAGGGAGCCTAGACTCAAGGGACTCAAGCTTGATCACTGAGGACCCGGGTTGGGACGCTAGGATTCCTAGGCTTGTCCTCAGAGACTCGAGCAAAAGTGCTGGGTTACAATATCAACCTCAGAGGACCTTAGCCCAGGCCTGACAAACTCGACATAGGAGTTGTGGTCTCAAGTAACGGTTGGAGAGCTGGGCATGGGCGTCAGGGGGACCAAGCGTGGGTGTCGATGAGGTGTGATAGTTAGGTATGCCGCCTAGGTCTTGGACTCGAGCTCTAGGGACTAGAGCATGTAACCGGGGTCTCACCCAAGCATCTAGGACTTGGGCTTGATGTTAGGTGACTCTTTTTCGAGCACTGGTGTTGGGATCTTGGGCTCGGTAGTTAAGGACTCAAATCTAGCCTTGGGGGCCTTAGGTGCCCATGCCTAGGTCCCAAGCCTGATCGCCTGGTCCTAGAGCCTAGGCCTTGAGGTCTTTGGGTAGGTTTTGCGAGACTTGAGCCCAATCATCAAGACCCAATCGTATTTTGAAAATTGATTTTCATTTTTACTTGGATTTAAGTATAGGTTTCGTTTAATATGAAATAATTTTTTATTGACCCATTTTCCTTAGCAATCCAAGCGCTAACAAATGAAAGAAACTGATTTTTAGACGGTAAATTCCGCAGGACAACAAAGGGTAAGTATATAGTAATAATAAATAATCAATACCGAGTGAACGGGACAAGTTAATAAAAAAAACTAATGACATTTCATTTAGTGGAATGACCACGTTAAGCCATATTCTAAAACTCTAACTACTTAATTGACCAACGGTTTAACTGCCGGATTGAATGCTGAAAAAAAAATCCATTTAGTTGAATTGCCATTACTATTTCTCTTGAAAAAGAAAAATACGATAATTTTTCTCTTTATTTAGCAAAATACAAGTTCTAAGTCAATTGTCATATAATTCAAAATCTATGCCAAACACCTTAGAATTTTGAAAACGTCATCTCAAATGCACACCGCAGCACTTATCCATTTAAGATCTATTAAGACTCGGAGCAGCTGAGGGCCCAATTAAACCGAGCTTGCTTTTCATCCTAAGTTTAATCGAATTGAGTTTATCCGCCGTCCCACGAGGAAAATGGCACTCTAGGTGACGTGCACGATAAACACAAGTCCAAATATGGTAATTCCGCGTAGAATTCGAGCCGGGCGATCCCATCGGGGTAGAAATCGCGAACCAACAAAAGCGCCCGGGATTACGAGAGTGGAAAGGGAACAGTAACAGCGAGTTGCCGTCGGGTCAACCGGTGTCAAAAGAGGGCAAACAGATGGTGAGGGGAGAGAGAGAAGGAGAAAAGATGAGTTGACTTTGAACTGCGGAAGAAAAAGGAGAAGAGAGAGAGAGAGAGAGAGAGAGAGAGAGAGGACCATTAAATAGCAACTGCCCGAGGCAAAAACTGAGGAAGGAGGAAAAAAGACCAGCCGTAAATCGAACTGACAGTAGGAGAGCTTGAAGTTGAAGCATAAAGACGCGTCTTTGCATCTAACCAGAAACAGTGTGGGTGTGTGTGTGGGTCAGTAATAAAAAAAAAAAAAACCGAACCAAACCCACAGACAGTACAAGGGAAAAAACCCAGCAAAGTCAATCCGGGCGACCCAGCACTCTGTCTCTCTCTCTCTGTCTGCCCATACGACTACGTAATCGGGACGGGTTTTTCATTTTTAGCGTCGGTTTCTTCCTTCTTTCGCTCCTCGTCGCGCGGGCAGCGAGGTAGTCTTCGTGCTTCATCACCCATCTTTGCAATTCTCTTGGTGGCTGTGGACGCGGGGGCTGTTGCCGCTCGTTTTGGTTCGGTGGGAGTCGGTAAAGGTAAGACCTTGCGACGGTCTATTGAGGGTCGATCAAGTTTTTTTTTTTTTTTTTTTGTTTTTTTGGTTTTGGGGTTTTGGGGGGGGGGGGGGGGGGAAGGGGTTTTTGTTCTGGTGGGTATTCGTTTTGATGATTGGTCAGAATTGCTTGATTTGATGTTGATTGTGGTAGGGATTTGGGAGTTTTTCTCGAGATGGGTTTTTTGTCAACTCTTGAGTATATGTTGATTGGTATGTTGCAGAAGTAGATGGTAGGTGGCGGAGAGCGCCAGTGAGCGGTGGAGGCTGAATTATATGGACAATTTATGCTGCTTCAAGTCTGTGTATTCTCAGGTGAGTGAAAAGAGATGCTTGTTGCTGATCAGCGATCAATCTCAACTTTAATTGATCTGCGTAATCTTCGGTATCTTTGTCCGATGCGAAAGAAGGGAAATGTCATCTCGATATTGCTAGTTACATGAGCATTGATGTTTGTTTAGATGGCCGATTATTGACGAGTAAATGTTTTCTTTTTTGGTGCCCGCTCTTCAGCTTGTAGGAGGGCGTTCCTCATGTTACTCAGGTAAGGGAAGGAGTTATCAGAGCCCCTTCAAGTATGGCTTTAGTTTAATAAAAGGGAAAGCGAATCATCCCATGGAAGACTACCATGTTGCGAAATTTCATCGGACCCATGGTCATGAACTTGGTCTTTTCGCTATCTTTGATGGGCATCTAGGAGATAGCGTACCTGCGTATCTGCAGAAGCATCTCTTCCAAAATATCCTGAATGAGGTCAGTTGTTTACTTGATAGAAATCTTTTGCACTAGTAACTCTGTCAACGGCTTCTTATACTGCTCGGGAATGAGAGTATCTAGACAAGACCATAATTTCACAAAAGCAACGCGCCCCCCGCCCCCCCCCCCCCACAACACCCACCCACACACACAAAAAAAAGTAATAAAAGTAGGGATATAGCATTTTATGCATCAGTAGACTTTTGGGAATTAGATTTTTGCTCTCCATTTTCATCTTCTTTTGTGTTCTCCCCTTTTTTAGGTCCTTCTCTCGCGTAGGTACTTGAACTTGACTAGTTCGGTCATCTAGTTCACTTGGATTCTTATTGATTGTAAGTAGCTGAAGTGTCAAATTAATAAAAACTTGGTTTGGGAGGCTTGCAGCTTAATAGAGGGTACATTCTTTTTTGAAGTATCAGAAGCTGAAATATCATCTTATACTGGATTTTCAATCAGCTTGAGTTTGTCATGCCTAAGTGGAGCAATCTCTAAATTATTGTGGTTTGAGTGCTCACAAGATATTGTTGGGCAAGTCATATTAGCTACGATGGAAGTTTTGTTATACACATCATCTCTATCGGTAATAATGATATAATATTTCACATGTTGATTGCCATGGTGATTGTGGAAGAAGTAGATCTAACTAGTTTTATCATGATCTACATACAGTAGTCTATACAGAATCAAACAATTATTAAAGTTGTAATTCTTGCTTTTAGAGAAAGAATATGCCTTCCAACAATTTGATTTTTCCAAATTAGTCAAGGATCAAACAATCATTTGACTGCAGTGCTTGGTTACAATCTTTTCATTAGCCACACCTATGTTACATATTCTGTAGCTTCATTCATTTGTGGGAACAGAAGTCCATTTTGAGCTTTCTATCCAAGCAACTAAAAAAGGTGGAAGAGGAAGGATTAAGGCAATAAGGACTTAGTTTGGTATTACGTGGGAATGGGGTTTACCTACCTAATGGTGAGCTTCCTTGTTGTTATAAATAGATAGATAAATAAAGCTCTTGTCTGAGCATATGTCATTAGACTTTTAATTAGAAACTTCTTTGTTCGGTAGTCATGGGCGAGTTAAGTCTGGCCCCCAATTCGAATATTCTTGAAGTTGAGTATGAGTGAGAAGTGAAGCTCCATGGGGCTTGAGTCAAGTATCGAGTTTGAATTTTTCAGTCAGCTTGAGTTTGAGTTCTTATGTCGACTTGGCTTGGCTCAATTAGCCTAAATTCCTTTGTCATGCTACCTTTTTTTCTCTCTGCTTGAGTTTTCCTTTGTCGTTAACCTCTTCTTGTGTTTGTTGCCTGTGTCATGATGATGCTTCTCTTGAACCAATTCAGTGGTGTCCAACATGGTACTCGGGAGGGATCATACTATGTAGCACTTCAGGTTCACTTACAAGAAATCTAAGAGTAGGCAAATGCTACACTCAGTCCGTGTTCTGTATCCTGACAGACATACTAGTCATATAGCTTTTTATCACTAGAGTTCATTTGGCGTACAGGCAATTCTACAGAGTCTTAACAATGAGTAGCACTGGTTTAAATTCCTGTTGCAACAGCTTTTTTGCACTTCTTTCACATTTTCAATATCCTGAATAGGCTAGACTGATATGGTGAAGAGCCTCTATGGACAAGGATATTGGCAATTTCCATTGCGCTTAATAGTGCCTTAGTCATTGGAAAGACTTGTTCTTAGATTGTGATCTTTCAATTTAACGATTCCAGGAGAACTTTTGGACTGATCCCAACCGATCTATTGCTAGAGCCTATGAGAAAACAGATCAAGCAATCTTGTCACACAATCCTGACCTAGGACGTGGTGGGTCCACAGCGTCACTGCAATCCTTGTAAATGGGAGCAAGTTATGGGTTGCAAATGTTGGAGATTCCCGGGCTGTACTTTCAAGGAAAGGGCAGGCAGTACAAATGTCTATAGACCATGAGCCTAACACCGAGCGAGGCAGCATTGAGGACAGAGGTGGATTTGTCTCGAACATGCCAGGTCTGGCCTAATTGTTATGCTAGCATACCTTGTGCGTTATGATTTTTAATGTCCTCTCTTACTGGGATAAAAAAATCAACTTCAGAGTTGAATGGTGCACAAGTATTTATCTAACTCCTCCTGGATGGAATGGAATTTACATGAACTGAGGGGGTTGCCTATGATGTCATTGATCATTAGATTACCGGGAAGAACTTAATTCAAGTTCTGTTTGGTTATTTTGTCAGCTGGAGGTTTGAACTTTTTTTTTGGTTGAAAGATGATTGAACTTGAGGTTGAGTAAAACGGCTATCATTATTCACTAGAGCTGTAAAAACTTGGTCACCCTGGTAAACCCCAGTTTACTTCTTAAATGAGATTGGTCCTAAGGGCTTTGTGCAGGGAAAGCTTTCACATGCTTACTGTGTCCATGAATTCAAACATTGTGCTTAGATCAGAGTGCTACTTGCCTGAAGTTCCAGTTCTGAGGACATTCACTGTAGTCTACTAGTATTGATTTTGGTTGCGCAGAATTGATTTGTTCTAATTATTGCTATCTAACACAAGCTATATAGCACATGATACCCATGTATCTAGTGTTATGGAGCACTTAATTTTGCTTTAAAATTCTTATTTTTGAAACACCTTATATATGTTTTATAGTATGCCATTTAGCTTAGTCTGATTCAAAAGTTATTGCACACGAATGCTAAAAAGTGATGCTGAAACTTGCAAATATTTGAGGAAAAAAAATCTCTATTATGGTAAAATAGTGACTGGAGGTTGTACGTATTCTGGCATATCTTCTAGTGTGCGCTTTATAAGTTTTAACATTCTTTCTTTGACATGCGTATATACATGATGACAACATATACATGTATGCATATTTGTTTAATATAAACTCCAGATCCTGTCAAGGAGGATAAGACGCCATGTAGATATTAATAGTGCAAAATATCCATGCACCCTATCCTAGTTATGTGGAAAAGGCTGCTCTTATTATCTTGGGTTGCAATATTACCAAATGGACTCATGCCTGTGTCTCCCCATGTGTAATTGCAATGGAATTTGTACTTCTTGTCTCACTTGATCCATCTTCCTTAATATTGTGGCATTTTAGAGGCAGAAAATGATAAGGAACTGTGTAAATAATTATCAGTGTTCTTCATAACACTTTGTTAAAACTTGCTTATCGTTGAGAATGTTGCATGTGGTAGACTATAGTGGCTGTTTTTTTCTTTTCCTTTTCTTTTTCCTGCATTCTGATCTTGCACTGCAGTTGGCTTTTCCCTTTATTTCCTTAATGTTACTATGCAATAACAATTGATGGAGAACTTATTATGAAGCATGTACATGATTTTGGACTTGAGATGGATCCGGGGTAGCAAGTTATGTTGATCCTAAGAATTGCAATGCAAGATTAGGGTAAAAGAAGTTTTTGTAGAAAAAGGAAATAGAAAAACGCTCTCTTGCTTGATATCAAAGCACAAAAATGTAGATCATGCCCTAAGTTTGATGACGAAAGAGATACATATGTTTGGCTCTATCCCCTTTGGGACCTTCTCACGATTACGTTTTAACTTCAGCACTTGCTCCACAAAGCTAATACAATCTCACAATTGCAAACTCGAAACCTCTTTCATATACATTGTGCTGTAATTGACTCTAGAGTTAGATCATTGTGTTCTCCATCTACAGTCAATTTATTCTCTAAGCTAATGACAGATCTCTTGAAAGAGACTCCAACAAATGTAACTCTATGTACTGACTTGCATCTTAAATTCCCATTGTTTTCTGAGTGATGCACCTTGACCATGGGGATATGTTGACCTTTTCTCACCACATGAAATAGATTTGGTTCATAAATCATCTCGAAGCTTGAAATGCTTAAAAGGAGTTAAATCCATTCTTTCTATGGACAGCAATTTTTCATTTTCCACTGATGTTTGTCTTTGGAACTCTAGCAGTTTCCCGTGCATCCCTCTCAACAAGAAGGTGTACTATTATAGTAGAGATAAATGAGGAAAGAGGGCATGGATGGAGACACGATAGAGACACAGAGAGACTTCAGAGAAAGTCTCCACTATCTGCTATGGTTAAAAGGTGGAGTATTGGATCGAAACACCGAAACAATACTGAGAGCCCGTCTGTAGTTTGATTGTGTACATATCTAACCACCCGAACTCTGTCTGTCATAGCGCAACCTTTGCTCGGTTTTGGTATTTTGTGATCTTCAGTTTCCACTTTTGTTGTTGGAATGATATGCATAATCCATTAAGAAGGTACTAAGGGCTACTGCCCTATACAAAGCTGCTGTGGAAGGGGAGCTACCCATGTTCGAGATTAGGCACAAAAGATTGGAAATACAAAATAGAAGTATGGAATTGAACTTTCCACTATACCATAAGTGAAGAGTGTATAAAATGCCAAGAGGATTCAACTCAATGAAATGCCCTCCTGTTTCTTTCCTGTCACTTAAGTGTTGTTATTTATGACTCAAATGTGCAAGATGGAGTTATGCATTTTTTGAAGATAAATTATCTATATTTATGTTCCTGATGATACTATGGCAGTCTAGAATAGACCTGTAGTATGTTACCTTGACATGATCAATCACGAACCTGGAATATTGTTGCAATGGTCTTTCCTGCTGCTGAGTTACGTGGTGTATTTTGGTTCATGATTTAATATGTTGTTTAACAGTCTTTTTCATGGTGTAATCTCCTCATAACAAGAGTTACAGAAAATGATGAGGGAGGGCTGTTTTTCACCCATTTTTCTTTCAATAAATCACCTTTATTTTGGTCATGTCAAGATTGGTCGAGAAGGATATGGGTCACAAATGAAAACTCAAATTTGGAGGATATGGAACTATTTGGGATCACATTGACATGGCGAGAGATCCATTCATATGGCCCGCCTAGTAGGGAATGACCTGTTGCTGATGTTTACACGTATTTATGTATTAGATTTATGGCATAGTTAGTCTGTAAATACTAAGAAAAGTAACCTGTTGTATAACAGGTCCGTAGGAGCTTTGAGAAATCAAGGTCTACGAGCCTGTGTTTACATCCAAGTACATCCTGTTGTGGAATGTGCAGTCCAAATCTTTCTTATATTTCCTTTTATTTTTCAATAGAGCAATTAGATTGGTTCATTCAAACAACATCAATTAAACCGGCAGTCAGAATCTCAATATCCTACTTTGTGTTTTAAAGCAATGGACATTGCACATTTAGCTAATTTGTGAGCAGCATGGATAGCTGTTCTCCTTGTCCATTGTCCTGACCTGGAGGCATGTGGGTATGTAGAGAGATGGCATATGTCCAAATCTTTTTATAGTTCAAAAATCCAATTAAGGCCAAGAACTGAGACTTTTCTTAGTTATCCTCTATCAGTTCTTTCTGTGAAGGTTTTGTTCTTAAGCTAGGGTTTGGTGGGGAATGAAAATTCAGATACATGCTTGATTGGTGGACTCCACGAAGAAGAAACGTGATTGTTGGTCAAATTCTTATTTTCTCATGCCTTTGAAATAAACACTCCTGGCATTTTACATTCTCCAGTTTCTTGTAGTGAATTCCTTCTTGTTCCTTGAACTATTTCTTCTCTGCCTTCGAAATTAGTACCTATCTTTAATGTATCTTAATATTTTTGTCTGTGGATATGCAACTGATATTCTTAAAATGAACCTAGATTAGAATATTTCGACTAGTTTATATACCTATGAGTAAGCACAAGTGTGCAATCATCTTACAGTTCACACGGTAAAGTAGTATTTCCACATTCTCTACTACTCTAGCATGTGGTAGAGCTTGATCCACCAACTTCTGTTTCTTTAGTATGTGGCTGGATGACTGCTTTTGGGGTTTCCATTGGCATGTCAAATTTGCATGAATGCCTCATAAAAGCAAAGTTTAGCTAAACCCTGTAGCCACCAATTCTGGATACAGATGTTGACAGCACTCCAAAATGTAGCTGCTTCATTGTGCACCTAGTTAAAATCAGATATTTCTATAGAGAGAATAGTCAGATTATTAATCAGGAGATAAGAATGTGGTCTTAGTGGGGAGATCAATGATGAGTGCATGGGGAAGCAAATCTGTGCTTGATAAATCAGATCAGCGGACTGATAATTTCGTGAAAAGCATATCCTTTGCATGACAGAATGTAGAATCAAAAGCGTGCTTTCATAGTTGAAGGCCTATTTTAATCTGCACAAGTAGGTTCCACGTTACATATAGAAATAGTCACTGTTTTTATGGAAAACCATCGCCAATGCTTACTGAAACCTTCCCATGTTGGTACTAGATCTTGTGTCAAGAAAATGGAAAGCTAGACCTCAAACATGCACAGCTAAGTAATTTAATTGTCTTACACAATATATCAGGAGATGTCGCAAGAGTGAATGGCCAGTTGGCAGTGTCTCGTGCTTTTGGAGACAAGAACCTCAAATCGCACTTGCGGTCTGATCCGGATATACAAAGCACCGACGTCAACCAAGACACTGATTTTCTCATCCTTGCGAGTGACGGTCTATGGAAGGTGATATCCACTCCCTTTCCATTCGCTCTTCATAAATCTTTCGTACTTTTCATCATGGTTTTCGGTGTTTACTATTGGCTGCGTTGATGCAGGTCATGTCTAATCAGGAGGCAGTCGACATTGCTCGGAGGATGAAGGACCCTTTGAGGGCAGCCAAGAGCCTCGCAGCCGAAGCGGTAAATAGAGATAGTAAGGACGACATATCCTGCATCGTTGTTCGTCTAAAGGCGTAGCACCAAAAGCTTGTATATTAACGGTATAGGAAAAAGTTGGCTCGAGATGTGGTTGTTGCCACATCGAGATGTGGTTCATAATCCAGCATGAGTATGGGGAAAAAATGATTTCGTTTTAGGCTGATAACTTGCAAATTTAACATTATGTAAGTTCATGCATAATGTTACTGCACTCGTGTGTGCGGCTTGCCGTTGGTTTGTTTCTTCCATTATGTAGGTTCATTTGCAATTCGCGTTTGTAATTTGCTCATAACTTCCGAAGCTGTGCGAATACATAAGTGGATTTATTTATTTTAAAGAATGAGTGTTGTTATATGGCAATCATCGCAGCAAAGAACTACCGATACCCAGAAAATTAGCTGTGCAAAACATCGATTGTCCTTTTTATCTCAAGCCAGTGCAGGTCTGTATGTACGGGGATTTATAGATTGTAAACCCGAAGCTTTTTCTATTTAACTTGAGATTCGTCGTGATTCGTTCAACGCTTATGAGATTTTTTATTATGTGCAAGTGATGATCAGTGCCCTTCAGATACTCTCTTTGATGCTTGGTTTTATCATCTCCAGTGGATTCATCCTTTGAGGATAAAACTTAAAAATGCATTTTGTGTCTGGGCTTTGTGGCTTATGTTCAGCAATCCAACATTCTGATTTTCAACCATAAAAGTTGCTCCTTGAGCTGCTTTTACTCCAGCTATTCTTAGCATGGTGGAATTTCTGCTTTTGTCGTGATTTTCAAACACAACTCGAAGCTGTCAAATAGTTTATTAGGGCCTAATCTAACATAACATCACTAATCAAATTTAAAAAACAAAAAACCCAATGAAATTGAAATTACAAATGGGTTTTGTTGTCTAAGTATACAGAATTTTACTCGGTTCAAAAGATTTTAAGATTTGATGGAGAGAGCTTCCTCTTTGGTTTTGTATTCATTCAAATCACCAATGTAAAAGGCTTAGGACTGTATTGACAAAAAAAAAAGAATTGAAATGATACGATTGCAATAAATTTATGATTTTTTTGGTAATTCTCTTGAGATGTTCTTATTGGGTTGCATATTCATTTTAATCGAATCGAATTGTGTCAGATAAGATCTTAATCATGTGGGAAGACAAAATTCCAGTGTATTGCCAAAACGGATAAAAGTAAGAAATTGTCAAACATTAATGACAGCTCTAGAAATTAGGAGACAGGTTGTGGCTATTCTATTTTGGACATTAACTCCTGGTTGTGAGAGATACTTTTTGCTGTAAAATCCTAGATTGGTGTTTGGTCTTTTGGTCCTAGGGCCTCCAACGCAGAACGAATTTTCTAAACGCCAAGTTCTTGCCTCAAATCCTAATATTTTTTCCATTCCAAATTCCAACTTTTATCCCAGCAAATTTCCAGTCTTGTTAAAACATCAAATCGTTGTAGTCATGAAGAAATCATTATCTCTCTTGCGAATTTGAAGTTAGAAGCGCGAAACCGGGATCGAATAATACATTTTGTAGTTCCGAATTGATCGTCCAATGTCAAGGAAATCTCCAAGCATGTCGAAATGCTTCAGCTTCACCGTGTATAGGGATTGGTTCTACCACTACTGGTTCACGAAATCCGGCCTCCGCTCTGTGTCAACCGGCCTCGGGGACGGGACGATCATGCACTGCTGGGTCCCCAAAATCCACAAACCATCCAAGCCGAACCTCGTCCTAGTCCACGGGTTTGGTGCGAACGCGATGTGGCAATACGCGGAGGCCCTTCACCACTTCACCCCAAGGTTCAACGTGTACGTGCCGGACCTGATCTTCTTTGGCCGGTCCTACACATCGCTCCCTGACCGGACCGAGTCGTTCCAGGCACGATGCCTGATGAGGTTGATGGGTTTGCAGGGCGTGGAGAGGATGAGTATGGTTGGGATAAGCTACGGCGGGTTCGTGGCGTACAGCATGGCCGTGCAGTACCCGCAGGCATTGGACCGGTTGGCGTTGTGCTGCACCGGGGTTTGCTTGGAGGAGGAGGACCTGAAGGCGGGATTGTTCCCAGTCAAGAGTTTGGAGGAGGCGAAGCGGGTTTTGATGCCGCAGACGCCCGAGAAGCTTAGGGAATTGATGCGAGTCTCCTTTGTCCGCCCCGCAACAGGAGTTCCCTCTTTTTTCCTACGTGATTTCATAAAGGTAGGTTCCGATCTTGGTCGATGTACATTAATATCTGGTTAAAAAGTCTACGTAGGTTTGCGTAAACAAGGGTTTGTATGTTCTTGAGAGAGTTGAATTTGTACAGGTCATGTGTTCAGAGTTTGTTGAAGAGAGAGGGGAATTGATCCAAGAGATACTCAAAGATCGAGGACAGTCGAATCTACCAAAAATCAGACAGGTTCATCTCCTTCCAAATTTTACTCAAGTACAGCAAAATTCAATTCATGCAAAAGCTAATCTGCTCTGGACTCTGGAATATGGATTGCGTTAGGATGAATGCAAGGAAACATTTACTGGTGCATTTTGTCTTTGTGACCTACGCTTCCAAGGGAAGTGTGACAATTTCCATCCTCAATCTGTCTGTTGTAGTGGTGTAACTTTGATTTTCAGATCGCACTGTGATGGGTTGTCGCCGTGATCATTATGGTAATCACCAAGAAAATGTTACTCCGCATGTTTTCAGTAGTCAGTGAAGTGATCCGATCTGAAATGATAGCAAAATCGAACCATCTGATTGAAAAAAAAAAAATCGAAAGTCTGCATGACATGTTTGAAAGCTTGAAAGACGTTCATTTGATTCTCAATAAAATTCACTCCGTCTTATAGCTTTGCGAAGATCATAGAATCATTATTTCTTCATTTCTTCTCCACGAGTTTATCTGAATCAAACTGCTAAACATTGTTTTCCTGTGCATGCTTCCCAAATTTGGAGCAGCCCACATTGTTGGTATGGGGAGAGCAAGATCAGATATTCCCCCTGGAGCTGGGTCACAGATTAAAAAGGTGAAGATTCAATTTATTTGAAACTATCTCCTTCCCTTTTCCCTATTTTTTTTTTTTTTTTTCTTTTTCCTCGACGTATGATATCGCTGATGCATAAGATGATTCGTTTATCTCCGACGCTAATGCCCACATCGGGTCAGGCACATTGGGGACAATGCTGAACTGGTGGTGATCAAGAATGCAGGGCATGCTATGAACTTGGAGAAGCCCAGGGAGTTCATCAAGCATTTGAAGCTCTTCCTTTTGTAATGTTGTTGATCAGATTCATGTCTCCTAATGCATTCACTAATGTGCGATGACAAAGATGATTTTTCTGGTTCTGGGCACTGGATTTCTTGATTACACTGAGATTGATCTATGATGTTGCGTTCATGGAGTAATACTCCTTACCCACATTCAAGGAAGTCTCCCAAAACAGTGAAAACCAATAATGGAAATTTATGTGAGTGAGTACGGTTGTGAACCAGTCCGGTTCCAACCTGGAAACCAGACCGAATTTGCCGGTTCTGGGCGGTTGCTAGTTCCTAAAATTTCGAACCTTTGATAATCGATTCACTCTTGGTTTCAGGTTCAGATTGAATGTCCAGATCATACCAATAGTATTTTCTTTTTTCTCCTGAAGGTTCTCTATTGTGGATGGATGTTTGAATTTGAAAGATTTATTGCAGATGTAGATCAACTTCTCCATTACATGTAGATGTCAAATATAATTAGTCGCTCCTACTTTAAAGGAACACGTCGTTTTTGTAGGAGCGGCAAAGAGAACGAAAAATGTTGGTTTCGACCTGGTGCAAGATGTAAAATCTATCGAACAGCAGCCTTTTAATGGATTGACGATGATCAATATGTGTCCATGTCCTTATAAGAAGGACGTACAAGTGCAAGAATCACCCTTTGAAGGCAATTTAAAGCGAAAGAACACATACCATTCTAGTTATCCACTAGTTCTTGGCTATGTAGCACCAACACTCTCCAAGGCCTACGCGTCGTGTCCGACATTCTTCGACATGCTACCGACACGTGGTTAGCGCTTTAGACATACCAGCGACACGTACGCCAGCATCCTTACATGCCATTTCGACATGCACAAAGTCAATTTTAAGTATTTTCAATAAATTAAGGGTCAAAATATAAATTTATCAAAAATATATATAGTTAAGTCATATACCCAGCCACCCCAAAATCAATACACCCACTAGTAAAAAAAAAAAGCATGAATCCCTAATAGAAGAAGAAAAAAAACTAATGATAATTTATTATTGTATATATAAAAAGATGCATTTAATATATAATGTCGGAATTTTTTATTTTTTTAGAAATCACATGTCGGCCTGTCATGTCGTGTCGATGCTACATAGGTTTTTGGACCCACTTGGAAATTGGATCGGGTCGATAAGTCCGGTCCGGTCCAATTCTAGGACTAGATGGGCCGATTTCCGGTTCCACAAACTTGGAATCGACCTTGCCAATCTAGTTTCAAGTACTAGGTTGAGACCAATCACTCTTATGAGTGAGGGGGCAATTTGTGATCTTGATTCGGGAGGCCGTTCCAAGTGGCGCCGACCACGGTCCCCCACAACCTCGTCCTGATCACCGCCAGAGCGAGGAGATCGACAACTTGGTTGTGTCTCTGGGGCTTCCCCGAGATGCCATGTATATTTCTCAAAGTTGATTCAGTCTGAGCCCACAGGGATGAACTTTTAGTCTCGTCCATGGATTTGAGGACATGTGCATGTGTTTTGGTATATCAGGTGGCCACGGGCCGGTTCATTATGAACCGGAACTGGCCCGTATAGCGCGGGTCGGTTCCGGGTTGTGAAATTTAAAAACCGGCCCGGTAGCCGTTTGGAAACGGCTATATAATAGCCGTTTCCAAACGGCTTTGGTCAACCAAACGGCTAATATAGCCGTTTGGTTGACCAACGGCTATATAGCCGTTCAACATTTTTTTAAATAATTATTAAATAATTTTTTTAAATTTTTTTTTAAAAATCATAACCATTATAAATACCCATCTTCACTCTTCATTTTCCTCATAACTTCTCTCAAGTCTCAAATTCTCTCAAATTCGCTCAAATTCTCTCAAATTCGCTCATTTCTTCTGCTCAATTCTCTAAAAAAATGGCTAGTGGAAGAGGAAAGAGACCGATGATTCCCAAAGAATCCAATCATTCTCATGATCCCGTGAGTATGCACATTGGGGATACGATGACGAAGATGATATCAACGTTGTTCCTAATATCGAGCACATCCCGACACAAGAAAGTCTACAACCAACTACCAATACCGAAGAAGCATCAACAAAAAAGAAATGAGTCGAGGGGGTGCATCCATCATACGGCAACACTTCACCAAGCAACATTTAGAAGGTAACGACTACAATCTCATATGTAACCATTGCAAAAAAGTATACAGGTTTACAAGTGGAAGCGGCTATGGAACATATCGACGACATTTGGCGTCAAAACATCCAACGGAATTCGGGATCGACACGAGGCAATAACAAATTCCCAAGTTTGTCGATTCTAACTCTTCTAATTTATTTCGTTACGATAGAAATAATTGTGAGAGAAGAATTTGCTAAATTTACTGCCGTTGAACATTTAGCGTTTAATTTTGGTGAAAATTTTGGTTTTAATACTTTTGTACAAAATGCATGTACTCCACAAGCAAAACCCGTTTCGAGAAATACGGTTAAACGCCAAATGTTTAAACTTTATAAAAAAGGAAAAGATGATTTGAGAAATTTTTTTGCATTTTTCAATGGACGTGTGCATATAGGTAGCGACATTTGGAGTGATCCTTGGTAAACTCATTATTATATGGGTATTACATGTCATTAGATAGACGATGAATGGAACATTCAAAAAAAAATTATTGCATTTCGAGTTTTTGATGAATCGCATACGGCACATAATATTTATAGAATAATTAAGCAAGTTTTAGAAGAATATTTATTGGTTAATAAAATTTTTTCAATTGGTTTTGATAATGCCGCGTCAAATACTGCTTCTGTTCGCGAGTTAGAAACAATTTGTAAACCCGCTTTTGGTGGAAATTTTTTTCACATTAGATGTGCTTGCCATATTTTAAATTTATGCGTACAAGATGGTTTACGAACTCTTGAAAATGCTCTTCGTCCAATAAAAACAGCAATTACATATTTATGGAAACATTCCCAAGTTATGAGAGAATGGGGTAGATTTTGTAAACAAAATGGAAAAAAACCAAAAAAATTTCCAAGAGATGTTCTACATCGTTGGAATTCTACATACGAGTTGTTTAATCAATCTTTTTCATATAAAGAATTATTATGTACATTTTTTGCGAATTATGTTCATCAAAGTAATTTATACCCACAAGAGTGGGATATTTGCAAAAGAATTTTAGATTTGTTAAAAGTTTTTAATAATGCAACTTATACTTTATCCGGTGTTTATTATCCTACTACACATTTATTTTTAACAAAACGTCTAAATATTGTTGATATTTTTCAAGAAAATGAAGGCGATAATCAATTAGGTCCAACTATTATAGCAATGCGAACGAAATAGATGCAATATTATACCAAAATTCATATTATCTATTTGGTTGCTTGTATTTTGGATCCACGTACGAAAATGGAGGACTTACTTGATTATTTGAATTCATACTATGAGTGTTTACATTTGATTGAAACCGTAAATATTAGAGATATAGAAAAAAAAGTTAAAGATATAATAGTAGAATTGTATAATGATTTTTGTAATAGATATAATATAGTTGGTGATAGTGAAACTTCTTCCTAAGTTAGTGGCATGCAAGGTAAGCACCTAGGAAGAGGGTTTAGAAATCTAATAAATAGACAAAAAAGACAAAAGGGAATAATGGGAAATATTTCTGAAATAGAAATTTATTTAACTACTGAATTTGAGTTTCCTCAATCAGATGGCATTGATTTCCAAATTCTAAAGTGGTGGAATAATCATTCAACTCAATTTCCAGTATTAGCTCACATTGCAAAAGAGATTTTAGCAACCCCTTGCTCAACAGTTGCGGTTGAATAAGCATTTAGTATTGGAGGTAATATTTTGGATGATCGACGTTCGAGATTATCTCCGGATTCAGTTGAAATTCAAATTTGTGTCGATGATTGGACAAAGGCGGCATATCGACAACAAGAAATGGATCGCAACAACGAATCCGAATTCTTCAATGACGAAGATACCACCGCCACGAATACCACCGCCATGAGTAGCGACGATTGATGATGAGGTAAGTATGGGTTATCAAAGGTAAAAGAACTACATGGGCTTTGATTCTTCTATCCCCAAGAAGATATGTAGGCGCTTAATGATAATTCACTAAGTTCAAGCCCTTTCTTCCCTCCCTTTTTTTTCCCCGATCCATAAATTTGATTACAATTTGTATTTGAAATTTTATTATTTCATAATTTTATCTTTTTTATTTCATAATTCATTATTTAAATTTTTTTTATTTCTTAAAATTTTATTTGAAAATCGATTTGAACTGGACGGAACCGCCGGTTCGGAACCGGCCCTTGAACCGGCCCGAACCGCCTGTTCATGAACCGGAACCGAAACCGCCTTCAAGGTTCCGGTTCTGATTCATGATAGTCCTGAACGAAACCGGCGATTCCGAACCGAAACCGGCCCGGTTCTGAACCGTGGCCACCTCTAGGTATATGTGTGGAGTCTAGTTTTTGCGCCTCAAGTTTCAAGTGGAAATGACACGGTGCATGTCACTCTGTTGGGATGCTTGTGCCCATTGTATTATTTGAGATGTGTATAAAAGCTAGAGGTTTCACACATTATTTGATTAGAGAGAGTGAGTAGTTTAAGAGAAGAATAACTCAATTCTATTAGGGAACGCACGACATAAGCCTAACAATTAACTCCTAGTATGCTACTACTTTACACCACATCAATTTTTCGCTTAGAGAGATCATCAAAAGGGAACCTAAACTCGAGCCTGTCACCATATCAAGTGCTAGACCCACATTCACTCAAAAGTTTAAGCCTGTGAGTTCTAGACTAATTATGGTATATTAACTGCTTTACACAACATCAATTTTTCGATGTGAAATTTCTCTAACACAACTCACACGTGCATTCTAACAGATTTGTTATGTAACAAAGTTAACTCTTTCAAGAGTGTGGCATGCCCTATTTATTAGTGAGTTTGGAACGTCCCCTTTCCATATACCTTTTCCTTAATAAAAAAAAGAATAAATAATTTAAATAGAAATGGTACTTATTCAAGAAGAAAAAGGACATCTTCGTGCCGTCCTTGAGCAGTGGGATTCCCCTAATAGAGACTTGTCCGGCGAAGACAGAGGCCTCGTTCGATTTTGAGTTCTTCCTGGACAAGCTACTTTAGCTCTTTCAGAGCTTTCCTCTCGGGATCAGAAGGATCAGCGGCCTGGCGCTATTTTCGTGATTCTACGCTGAACTCAAAGCGACGTCGTGCCTGGGGTTTCAAGACTGACACGGTTCCACTCGGACCAGAAACGGCACCGTTTTGTCTTGAATTTGTTGCATAGAGACTCTACTTGGACGCGAAAACTACTCGTGGGAGTAATCTTTTGTGCTCGTTACATAGTATTCTAATTTACCGCTAAAAAGACCCGTTGATGACATTTATTGGTTCTTTAAGCAAACACACTTCTTGGAATTGTCATCAATGAGTTTCAACATTGCTCCTAGAACATCAGTCGAAAACCTGCAAGGCACTTTTGAAAATAATAATTGGTCTGGTGCAAACTTGAGCATACATGATACTTTCAAATGCACTAGCATAAAGTACATTCTTCATGTGGGCTTTCTCAAATTATGAATGAGGACACTGTGACAGACTAGTTTATCACCCGTAATGGTTTGTTTGGCCGACTAATAAATTTTCCGTAGGCTAGGATGTCATCAAGAACAGAAGGTGCCTTAGGACTCTCTAGCTCGTTAATAGGTATACCATGCAGTCCACTTTGTCGCATTATTTTTGTAAGCCCTTTTTTTCAGCACAATCCCTATATCTTCAGCATTTGGCTATGTATTATCAGTTGAGGTACATGCGCGCGGATTTGGATCCCCTAACATAATGTTAGTGGTGACATTACCTAATCCGAGCCGTCCAATTCAAAATAGACGGCCCAGATTGATCCACATCAACTTTTTCAAAGGGGGGAAAAGTTTTGGCGGGAACTTTAAAATTTTGAATTAATCAATCTGGGCCGTCCATTTTTGAATTGGACGGCCTAGATCGCTTATGTCACCCCTAACATAGTTTAACTATGTTAGGGGTTCCGGATCCCATGCGCGAGCACATTAGAGACAAAATTCCATATTTGGGCGATTGAAGAGGAATTGACCAGTTAATAAATCCAGTTGACTTAACATTTAGTACTTAAGACAAAATTCCATACATTATGATCAAAACATCATGACTGAAGAAGATGCAGCCAGAATCTGTCCGTGTTTTTTTTTTTTTGTACTGTCCATGTTCAGTTATGCCCATTCACACATGCTTTTGGACAAAGGTCTAAAACTTCGCAGCAGGGGATACTTTCCCTAATCTGAAATCAAGTAATCTTCGTATCTGATTCTACAGTCCTGAAATTGGATTTGAGCTCCGATGCATTCGCCGCACTCCTTGTTGATTCGGTACTTAGCAGAACTCATGCAGGATGTGCAGTCCACATACACCAACGCCCCGTCGCAAGCTCCGTGGCCGTAGCACGAGTTCTCGTAGCTTTCGGCTTTGCTGTAGTAATTGTACCCATTGCTTGCCGTGCGAGCGCTCAAGTCGTTCAGAACGTGGCCTTGCGTGCTCGCGAATCCATCCCACGGCCTGTACTTATAAGGGTTGCAAATTTTGTTCTTCAAGGTTGTGTCGGGAGCGCCGATGACGTAGCCAAAGCACAGAAGCCCTAGAACCAAGAGTTTGGTTCTCTGTGCAGTCATCATACGCAATCTTCTGTGTCTTTGTTTCTCTTCAATTCACTGCTCGAAGACATATTGTGCCAGGTTAGTTTTATAGGGTTTATTCCCATAGATCGTTTCGCCATGCTCGTGTGTGTGATGACATCGTCTCGATAGTTTAGTTTTTGTTCTGATCCTCTTACATCTCAATCAACTTCTACAAGCCATTCTTAATGTAGCACACCTGGATAGAATAGGGTAAATGATAGAAACGATCCATCAATTTGTCATAACATACAATGTGATCCCTAAACTTTAACTCAATCCGTAATATGATCCTTGAACTTTTGATACATGTTCAATTTAGTCATCGACTGTATGAAACTATTCAATGTTGACATATTGCACATTGAACCAAACTTTAGAGACAATTTGGCCAACAGAATACTATACTTGGGGATATATATATATATATATATATATATATATTCTTTTCTTATATATCGGAAAAGAAACCCTTACTTCATCTTTCCATATATTTTGTGCAAGTTTCACATTCAGTATTGTATGTAAGAAAAGGCTATAAGCATATGTATTATGTAAATCTTACCAAATAGCTCAGGTTTTGAGGTGAGACGACAAAACTTGATCGATTTGGAAATCTTTCTTTGTTTAACATGCGGTTCTATTAAATCCAAGAAATCCAGCTGTTCCGTTTAAGAACATGGATTTTTTTCTCGTATTGGTAGATTTCTAAAAGAGTTATTAACTGTTAATAAACTGTTATTAACTAAATGGTACCTTATTGATACTATTAAAATACCAACTTTCATTGATAGGTTGCCAATCACCAGTTTTTATCGGTCTTTCTTATTAGCTCTTATATGAATTTACCAATCCGTATTTGAGCGACCAGTCAACTTTTCGCTGATCAAATTGCCAACTAGTTTTATGTTTTCTTACTAATTCTTATTTGAGTTACTCACCATGTTCGTTTGGTTTTTTCATTTATCAATTTTTTTTTATTTCCTTACAGATGCTTTAAATTGATTGACTTTTAGATAAATTTAGCAACCTTTATTTGTGCGATAAGCTTTTCGCTCATCAAATTACTCAGTGATTTTGGTTTATCAACTCTCATTGCTTATCAAAGTGTATTTGATTTTTCTATTTACCAATTCATCTATTGAGTCGCCATTTTTATTTTCCTTGCTTATCAGCCTGTTAAGTTTACGAACTATTTTTACTTTCACCGTTTTTGAGTGACATAAGGTTTCAATTTTAGCTCACGGGGATTCCTGTCCCGAAGTTCAGATGCCATTTGAAATGGACCGAACATAGTAACCACGTAGGGGTGAATTGGTTAATTGCAAGAAATTTTGGAACTTCTTCATGTTTAAGTGCAAATTTATAAAGGATGAAACAATGTTCGTAGATGATATATGCAAAACCAATTTTAGTCCCATACCTCTTGTAAGAAGGCCAATTTAGTCCTAAATATTTTGATGATTTCCCCATTTAGTTTTAAACATTTTGACTATTTACCAATGTAGCTCTTTTAGCTATATTGACTGCTTTGGCCGAAAAGATTAAATTAGCAAATCGCTAAATTGTTTAGGACTAATTTGGTAAAATTGATAAGTTTAGAATTGGATTGGTCGTCTTACAATAGGTTTTGACTAATTTGAAAAAAATAAAAAATTTATGAATAAGTTGGCCACCAAAGAATATGTTTATGATTTTTTGGATAATTTCATCTACTTTGAGTAGTATTCCGACAGATCTATCAAATTGGTGTACGAAATGAAATCATAAAAGACCAAGTAAGTTTTTAAATAGGGCGTGAATTGCATGTCATTTTTCTTTGTTAATTATTCTAATTTGTTGCCGATATCAATAGTTTCTGAAAGAAAAATTATTATAGCTTCTCCATCTCTCCTCCAATAATGTCTTTTATTAATGGGGTTACAAGTACGAAAAACACCCACATGCAAACTTAATTGATCAAAAGTAAATGTGACTGATATCTATATCTGTGACCCACTGGTTGGAGGGAATTTTCTCTGATCAAAGATCAGGAAAAAAATTTGGAATTGGAAGGGTTAAGAACTTGCCATGTAGATGGTATTGTACAAGATTTTTGAGTAGTGAACCAACATCATAGTCCTTTTAGTAAGGTTTGGGTTCAAAAAACAAATCTAAGTCCTCTCTTTTTGATCTTTGAATCCATAGCATATTTCGCAAGATCATTCTGGTGGAACAACTACGATCCTGAACCAGCATCTCGTTTTCTTCGCACTGTAGGATGGGTTCGAAATCGACACCTAAAGTCTTCCTTGATATGGAGATGTAACTCATACGTCAATCTTATCTACATAAGAAACAACAAGAATCTACATGTCTGTTCGAACTTGTCTTACAATGCCTCGTTACTAAGATAATCATCAAGACAAAGAGTGATAATTTGTGTCTTGATGAATGGCCTATGTATCTTCGATTATATACATCTTAAGTTAGTACAAGGAAACCGAAACATAAAATTTTCCTTTCGTTATGAACGAGGACAGCAACTAAGGAGATATGATAGACATCTTATGCAAAAGGTCGTCCCCAAAGAGATTGAAAAATAGAAATTAAATTCCCCTCAGAAGGTACACAAAGTATGATTAGGGTAATGTTTCTATCAAAACAAGAGGATGTCTTGTCGTGTATCAGTCTAGTGACTAGTCAGCATCACTTACTAGTGGTAATGAATAAATCAAGGGTTGATTAATTGGACGTAAGTAATTGTGTGACAAGGAGACCCAAGGAAACTTGACTGCCTCAAAAAGCCTATGAGGCCAACCTGATTATTTCACAAAAAATAAATAATTTAAAAACTGTATATATGATAATTTGAGATAATTAATCAATAGAAAATGCTTTTATTATCAATAGCAATTTACATCAAAAAATATTCACAGACGATGAAAATATTTTTCACTCATTCATAGTTATAAGTGATATAAGTGATGATTTTTAGGGAAAGTATTTGCCAAATTATTCATTTTTTGCGAAATAATCAGAGTGTAGGAAATAATAACCATGCATACAGAAAATAGAGCACCTTATGCATACGCGGCGTACCTCACAAAGATCAACAGCAATTGTGTTGCTTCTAAAGCATTGAGTGTGAGAAGCTATCCGGACATGACCTTGGTATACTGAGTTTAAAATGGACCTAAGTACTTACAGTTGGACTCTTTCGGTGGTGCAAAGGCCTACGTACACAATCAAGTGGTCAATGACACGGTGACGAGCGGCTTTGAGTACTACATCGTCGCAAACCACAAATCTCCCACCAATGTGTGTGAGCACGGGGTGTGTATGGGTGAATTGGCGCACAGCGACTGCAACATGCGCATTTTAGGCGGCTCTGTTATGTTGGCGTGAGCTGTGCTTCCTTTAAATTAGGGAGTTATTTTCTAAATTATATATTGTATAGGAGTCTTCCTTTTTTAGTCTCTTTTGTTAGGATATTAGGGTTAGCCCCTCAATTGTATATAAGCAAAAGGAGAACGATTGTAATATTGAAGAGAAATATTCTAAATATAGAGGAAGATATTCTTCGACATGGTATCAGAGCTTAGGGTTTGCTCCTTGTGAGTACTGTACGTCAATCCTCGATTACGGCGGTCCCGCTTGCTTTCTCTATTGCGCCGTCGTCTCGCGCCGGCCAACGTCGTCTCGTCCGATCTTCTTCATCTTTCTCGTGATCAATCTCGGATCCATGGCGGATCAAAACCCTGCAGGAACAGTGATTCCCCACCAAAATCAAGGGGGGATTTGTCCACGGAAGCGCTTTTGGAGAATCTGACCACCAGATTGACTCAGATTCTGAATCAGAACCAGACTCCACCAGCACCAACACCTCAGAATGATTCGGCTTCATCTCAGATTGCAATTAAATTGGATGGAAGTAACTATGGCTTATGGTCTCAAGTTGTGGAGATATACATCGCGGGCAAAGATAAGCTGGGATACATCAATGGAGACCTCCCTCAACCTCTGCCTACAGATCCTGTTTTTGGGAAGTGGAAAATCGAGGACTCGACTGTGAAAGGATGGCTCATCAACTCCATGGATCCGGCGTTGATTGGCAATTTTATCAGATTTCCTACCGCTAAAGCTGTATGGGATTCCGTAGCTACCACCTTTTTTGATGGCACCGATACTTCCCAGGTGTATGATTTAAAGCGCCGGGTATCACGACTCAAGCAAGCTGGTGGACCAATCGAAAAATACTACAATGATCTTCAAGGACTCTGGCGTGAAATTGATTTTCGCAGGCCTAATCCTATGGTGTGTCCCGCAGATATTGAGCGCTACAATAACGCTGTTCAAGAGGATAGAGTTTACCTTTTTCTGGATGGCCTTGATGATCGTCTGGACAAGGTTCGTGCAGATGCAACCTTTTCCCACTGTTGAGCAAGCTTACGCACGCGTCCGCAGGGAAGATGTGCGCCAAACCGTGATGCTGGCCAATGCCGATGGCTTTCCTACAGGTACAGCAATGGTCTCGCGGGGCAATCGAGGTGACCTGTCTCTACAGTTAACGGCAGGTAGTTCGGTGGGTAGAGGTGGGCGCCATCGGTCTGCTATTAAGTCCAAGTCTCAAGTGTCCGGTGGCTGTTCTCATTGTGGCAACTCCAAACACACTAGGGATACTTGTTTTAAGCTGCATGGATTCCTAGATTGGTGGGATGACTTTCAAGGAAAGAAGAAGAAATCTGAGGTAGAATCGGGCAAAAGCGCAGGGCAGGCATCCTTGGTGACTGGGAGTTCGCCTCTTTCCTTGGTCCCGATGGTAGCTTTGGCTAATTCTTCCACCCTTCCTCCTGAAGGTAATCATGGCTTTGTTTTTAGCACTACTCGTCATGGTGGAAACAGTGGCTGGATTATCGACTCAGGCGCTACCGATCACATGACGCCAGATCCCAATGACCTCATCAACCGTACTAAACCGCGACGAGATAGTGTGTATAATGCTAATGGACATTGCCATCCAGTAACCGGGGCTAGGAATGTGGCTCTAACTCCATCTCTTTCTTTGTCACATACATTACTTGTGCCCTCTTTGTCCAATCGTTTATTGTCTATTGGACAAATTACTGATGAGTTAAATTGCCATGTTCTTATGTATCCGGATTTCTGTTTATTTCAAGATATTCTCACGAAGGAGATCATTGGGCGTGGTACTAAGAGGGAGGGGCTATACATTGTGGATGATCTCAGCTCTGGCTGCACTTATCACACTCATGGTCGATCTGTCAGTAAGGAGAAGGATATTTGGTTATGGCATCGTCGGTTGGGACACCGATCATTTAGATATTTAAAGCATTTATTTCCTGAGTTGTTTCGTGATCTATCGGATTCTGCTTTTCAATGTGAAACATGCATTATGGAAAAGAATCATCGTGTTTCTTTTCCTTTGTGTTCTAATAAAAGAAGCAAGCCTTTTATGTTGGTTCATTCTGATGTGTGGGGTGCATCCCCAATAACTACAATGTCTGGAGTGAGATGGTTTATAACCTTTGTTGATGACTGCACACGTATGACATGGTTGTATCTGATGAAGCATAAGGATGAGGCTCCTAACATATTTCGCATGTTTCACAAAATGGTTGCCACTCAGTTTGGAGCTAGTATTCAGATTCTCCGCACTGACAATGGCGGTGAATATATCAATCAATACCTTACCTCTTACTTTAAGGAACATGGTCTAATCCATGAGACCTCTTGCACTCAAACCCCTCAGCAGAACGGTGTGGCTGAACGAAAGAACCGCCACATTCTAGAGACGGTGAGGGCTCTTTTGGTCGATGGCAATGTTCCAAAAAGATTCTGGGATGCAGCAGTGTTGACACCTAAATTTTGATTTTTCTTTTTTCATTCATATTATACAAAATTGAGAATTAATTCTCACCAAAAATATTTCTCCATGCATTGCATATTTATTTTTTCTACATTGCATTTTGCATCGACGGTGGGGAATTGAGCTTAAATTGACGAGCAATGGATCCGAGCAAGCTTGAGAAATTCGGCTAAGGCTAGGAATGAGTGTGCAGAAAATTATGAGAGTTTTTTGGACTTATTTTTCAGATTTATTCTAGTCCATTATGACTTTTGAAAAATCTGAATTTTAAGAGTTTTAAGGAGATGAAACTCTTTAAAAATTAGAATTTTGGATCCTGCGGTTGAAAGCTAATCCTATGCTCGCAGTCTAATCCTACGGTCATTAGAATTCACCTTGTGCCTATATAAGCTAACTTAAGCTTAGGGTTGAAGAGGCCACTCACCATTCATAACACACGGCCAGAGGGGAGATACGATGGAGGGCGAAAAAAAAATTCTGCTCATAATTCTAGGCAAAGACGGAAGAAAAGGAGGCGATTTTCAGCAGCTAGCGAGGCAGGATTTGGCTATTGTTCAACTTGGTTTTCGACACGCTGTTCAAGCAAACTTGTGCGACTGTTAAGGGAGTAATTTAGCTGCTGTTCAGTGGTTTCTTGCTGCTGTTTCGAGCCCAAAACAGCCCTATTTTTTGGACGTTTTCACCTTATAATCAGTGCAGGTTTTCTCAGGATCACACAAACCGTTTCCTCATCGTTTTGCATAAAAAGCTTGCTGTTTGGGCGCCTGTTCTTGGACAAATTAGTGCTGGAATTTAGCTTGAAAAAGGCTCGAATTTGCTGCTGGAAAAAGGGCCCCGTGAGGATTCACTCTATGCAAAATTGAGCTTCCAAGGCACTCATTCTGCTCAAGTTTGCTTAGTGGCCAAGTATCGCTTCGGAATTCGAATTAGCGCAGGTGAATTGGAGCTCAAATTAGTGCTGCAAATTGAGGCTTGTTGAAGCTACAAAATCGTCTCTGCCGAGCCTCACGATCCGTGCAAGTCCTGAAGCCGATCGGTCGTAGAGTTCTCGCTTGGATTGCACGTTTCAGCTCAATTTTCAAATTAGGTAAACAATATTTTGAGATAAGGTAAAATTTCGATCTTTGGTTGATTGACTTTATATGGTCTCTTAATTTGGATTGTTTGATATTATCTACAAGCTTTTTGTTGCCCTAATTTGAGTTATTTCAATTCTGAGTATATCTTGTGAAAACATTGTGTTTATCCTCAGAATATTTTGCATCATTGGTTGCCTTAATTTGAATAATTTAAATCCGGATCATATCCTTTGAATATTCATATCATCTATGGATATAGATTGTTTGCATATCTCTTGTGGATAACGTGCATATTTTGAACATGTCTCATGGATATTATGTTTGTTTATTAGAATATTTGGTATATCTCATGATTCGATTTTTTTTTTTTTAAGTTAGCTAGTCCAAGTGCATATCTTTAGATATTGTGGATACTCCTTGCTCTGAATCCTATCTTATGTTGGTCGAATTATCTTACCCGGTGACTCTCCGATGATCTTCTCTATGTTGTGGATGAGATTTGTCAAACCGAACTTTATCTAATCTTTGAGAATATTTGAATTGGATAATATCGGACTTGTTGCGGATAATCCTTTGCTTTGAATGCTTATCTCTAGCATGTGAGTTGGTTGAGATGTTTATCTGATAGTTATCTTATCTTATCTCATCTCTTGAGAATTTTCTGAGTTTGTTTGATTTAAGGATAAGATTTTATTGAACTAGATAAATTATCCAAATTTTGAGAATTATCTGAATTAGTTTCAAACCTTTAAAGATAATCTTCTCATACTAAAACTGAATTTTGGATGAGGAAAGGTGGACCCTACTTTCATATTTTTGGTCACCCCTCTTAAGGATTTTTTGAAAATTCAAATTAAACTTGTCCATTTTACTTCTCTTCTGGTCATGGTTGTTTATTTTATTTTTGTTATATAGTTTGCACATTTTTAAACAAACATGCCCATAATATATGCTCCTCTTGTGCCTAGACCCTTCGGAAAATAAATTGCATGCCTTAGCCACGATCTTGTGGAATGGGACGGCAATTTAGTATAGAATTTCGTGTTCCGCCCTTTGGTAACAAGGGATGATGTTATTCTATACAAATTATCCGCATACTGGCTCGAATCTCCGAGGACGTAGCGGATAAAATTCTTCTCTAGCCTAGATCTTTGGGAATGAGTGAATTTATTGGAAAAATCGAATTTAAAAGGTATATTATGGGCATTTTTGTTTATTTTTGTTCAATCTTTGCATTTTGATTGTTTATTTCATTAAATAAAAACCCTAAAAAATAACTCCCATTTTTAATAGTTAATCATGCCAAAAGTCTGTTTTTATGTTATAAATATCATCTAATATAACTTAAAACTTTGAGAAATCATTTTCTTAGATTAAATTGGATGATAATTCATTTTAAGGCATGTTTTCATAATAGTCATCATTTAATCCGAAAATACAAAAAAAAAATCATTTTCTCATATACATAGTTATTCATGTCATTTTCAAAGGAAAAGTCATTCAATTCACAATCATCAATGGAAAGGATTTTTCATGAAATTTGGTACCGAAAGGGCATTAATTTTTCCAAATTAATGTAATCAAGTCCCCGGACTCATTTTCTCTGGTTCGCAGAAATAAATTAATTCTCCCATTAATTTATTTAGGTTTCTAACCGACCTACCAAGAAAGATTAGTGGCGGCTCCAAATTGAATAAAATTTGCATGAAAAGAACCTAAGTTGCGATTCGGTAGGACTTGGGAGGGTCTGAATTAGGGTAGTCAATTAACCTAATAATCCGTTAGCTTCTAGTTCTTAGGTCGCGACAAGCAGTGGTCACAGCTGTTCACTTGATGAATCGTATGCCCTCTCATGTATTGCAATTTCAAACTCTATTACAAGCTCTATCCCAGTATGTTCTTCTCCCTTCAGTTTTGACAATACCCCCTAAAGTATTTGGGTGTGTGGCTTTTGTACATCTTCATAAGAACCAACGTACCAAACTTGACCCATGTGCGGTACGGTGTATATTTATTGGCTATGGAACTCACCAAAAAGGGTATCGCTACTATAATCCGATGACCAAGAAGACACATGTTACCATGGACGTGACTTTTCTGGAGTCTGAGTTTTATTTCTCTCCACCCCATTGTTCCATTCAGGGGGAGAATTATAATGAGAGGAAAAATTGGTGGGACATTAGCATGGAGGGCGCGGAGTCAGGAGGGCGTGTAGAGTTCGGGATGCGACTGGGTGGGGCTGGACCATTAACCAGCTTACGGCAAGTTCCAATGGTGTAGTTTGATGAAGATTTAAACCATGGTGTAATGGCAGGCAATGAGGGGGAGGGTGATCATTTTTCAGCTGAAAGTAGGGATGACCAATAGTCTATCTCTACACTTAATGAGCGAGATCAGCCTACTCCTTCGCAAATTGTCCTTCTTTAGTACCCGACCACTCTCCTGAGAATGATCCTGAGGTAAGCTCTCTTTCTGATCTTGAGGTTTCTGATGATTCTGATATGGTTGTTAGATATAAACTCCCTGACAGGCATAACCGGGGCAAGCCACCTAGTAGGTACTCACCGGATGTGGAGGAACGAAAGTCTAAATATCCCATTGCCGATTTTGTGTCAACAAGAAGACTATCGAAATTTTTAAAGGCTTTTGTGTCAAATGTATCAGCTGTTCGAATTCCAAATGGGGTGGGAGAGGCCTTGAAAGATCCAAAGTGGGTCCAAGCTATGAAGGAGGAGATGGAAGCATTAGAGAAAAATCAGACTTGGAGGCTTGTAGAGTTGCCAAAAGGGAAGAAAGCCGTGGGTGTAGGTGGGTGTTCACCATTAAACATAAGGCAGATGGTACCATTGAGAGGTACAAGGCTCGATTGGTTGCAAAAGGGTACACACAGACTTATGGTGTGGACTACCAGGAGACTTTCTCTCCAGTTGCAAAATTGAATACTGTGCGGGTTCTACTATCACTTGCTGCAAATCTAGATTGGCCATTGCATCAGTTTGATGTGAAGAATGCATTTCTTCATGGAGATTTGGAGGAAGAGATTTACATGGAGGTTCCACCTGGATATGGGTGTGTTGATAAGCCGAATGCTGTTTGTAGACTGAAGAGGTCGCTATATGGTTTGAAACAGTCACCTCGTGCCTGGTTTGGTCGATTCAGCTCAGCCATGAGGAGGTACGGTTATTCCCAGAGCAATTCCGATCACACTTTATTTTTGAAGCAAAGCCAAGGTAAGGTGACTGTCCTGATCATATATGTTGATGATATGCTCATCACAGGAGATGATAGTGAAGAAATTTTGAGACTTCAAGAGAAGTTGGCAGAAGAGTTTGAGATGAAAAACTTAGGAGGACTGAAGTATTTCCTGGGTATTGAGGTGGCTAGATCTAAGGAAGGAATTTTCTTATCACAAAGAAAATACGTACTTGATTTGTTGGCTGAAGTGGGAATGGTGGACTGTAAGCCCGCTGATACTCCTATGGTACAGAATCATAAGCTTGGAGAATATCCTGATCAAGTACCAACTAATAAGGAGAGGTATCAAAGGTTAGTAGGAAGATTGATTTATTTGTCTCATACTCGCCCAGACATTGCTTATGCAGTAAGTGTTGTGAGTCAATTTATGCACGCTCCTAGTGAAGAACATATGAATGCAGTATATCGTATCCTTCGATATCTAAAGTCGGCTCCAGGGAGAGGAATAATGTTTGCAAAAAATGGTCACCTTGCAGTGGAAGGATATACAGACGCAGATTGGGCAGGGAATGCAACAGATAGAAGGTCAACGTCAGGTTATCTCACATTTGTAGGAGGTAACTTGGTTACGTGGAGGAGCAAGAAACAAAAAGTTGTAGCCTTGTCCAGTGCTGAGGCAGAATTCAGAGGAGTAGCGAAGGGGCTGTGTGAGTTATTGTGGCTCAAGAAGTTATTATCTGAACTTGGATATCCACCAGAGTCTGGGATGAAGCTGTTTTGTGATAATAAAGCCGCTATAGCTATCTCTCACAACCCGGTTCAGCATGATCGAACCAAACATGTTGAGGTTGATAGACACTTTGTCAAGGAGAATTTGGATGCTAAGATAATTCAGCTACCTTTTGTCAAATCTGAAGATCAATTGGCCGATGTATTGACTAAAGCTGTGTCAAGTAGAGCGTTTCAGAGCTCACTCGTCAAGATGGGTATCGAAGACATCTTCTCACCCACTTGAGGGGAGTATTGGCGTGAGCTGTGCTTCCTTTAAATTAGGGAGTTATTTTCTAAATTATATATTGTATAGGAGTCTTCTTTTTTAGTCTCTTTTGTTAGGATATTAGGGTTAGCCCCTCAATTGTATATAAGCAAAAGGAGAACGATTGTAATATTGAAGAAGAAATATTCTAAATACAGAGGAAGATATTCTTCGACATGTTAAAGCATATATTGGGAGAACGGGTGCAAGGGCAAAGCAAGTCAAGACATGGGGACAGAGTATTGGGGCTCAAATCTAGCTTCAAGATTTGCGGAATTATGTACGAGGCCTTTATCTTACGGAATGGCCTCTCTCTTCGGCAACCTTCGAGGCAGGGTAGCATGATTTCATTTGCATCACGAAGATAAGGTTTCAAAACCCTAGTCCTAACGAAAATGTGGTGTTTAGGCCCTAACTGTTGTTAAGATTAGGGTTTATGAAAATTAATTGTAAAGGCCATTGTGGCACCATTAGAAAACACTAATTGTGGCAATCATTGGGGATATGAGAAATTGAAGCAGTCATAAAGTAAAGTGCGGTTCATTCATCCAACTAAGCATTTGAAAGTAATGGACCAATATGTCATGGTGCTCAATGAACACAGTGAACGGGTTTGAAACTAACGCTTAAGTCATTCTCGTGAGAGCTTAACGTTGGTTTGATGAGAAGTACGACAACAAGGCTATCAAATTGAGTCGATTTTGAAGAGTTTTGGGTGCTTAATTGCAAAAAAAAAAAAAGGAATTTTAACTATTTCTATGAAAAATGAGTGAAACTATAGGTACATGAAGTGTCATTGCTCCTATATTTACTTCTATACAAAGTAAAATAGAACTTTACGCACTAATTATATGGAATTAACTAGACTTCTGTTTGAGATGTAACTTTCCTACATGTGTATACATCAGAAACAATGTGCTTCGAAAGTTTTTCATTGTGCCACTGTGTAAGTAAGTTATTAGAGCGTAAGATCAACAAAAGTCTGATATCTTTATTGAGACAAGTGCCAAGAAGTAACCCATCTTCAAACCTGCCAATATATTCATTCGGACTTATCTTCACTCAGAAACTTATAGGCTAACTACAATGTATTGTTGGTCCATGCACAACATCCCCGATGTGGGATTTCTTTCACCTAACTCCCTCATGCGTGCACCCCCACCAACACATTGGGATGTGGTGCAATATTTGTGATGGTGTTAGGTAGATGCATCATAATGGATCGTGGACCCAATTTTTTTACTCGTGTGTGTGTGTGTGAGGCTGGGTTGTAAGTGGGTTATTAGACATTTGAAGGGTTGAGTCAAAATGGATGTGAATTATTAAAGTCCAACTAGAATGGGTTTTAACTGAGTTCTTTAAAAACCATGTATGAATTGAACCCATGAAGCTCCCCACCGTTGCCTCCGACCTCAAGCCCCATCGCGACTACCTCTAGGACAGTTTCTACTCCTCTGACGCCATCCAGCTCTTCCCTCCTCCTCCTTTGCCATCCCTCCGACATCGCCATGCTCGACGCACCCGCCCCACCTTCTCCACTGGCCCAAGGGCTTGGTGGTGGGCTTAGTGGAGCAGGATGCAGCGGAGGTTGATGTGATGGCCTTGATCCAGGCAGTCGAGCAGCCACTGAAGGACGAAATTGAACCACAAGGCGGAGGAAGATGTGTAGGTTGATGTGATGTCCTTGAATCAGGCACGGTGTTGCAGCTGCGACAACATACCTATTGGAGGCGACCTCCAGCTCTTGCAGCCCCAGGGGTGGAGGGTCATTGCCCCGGCTCTTGTGCCACTGGCAGCCATTGGCGCCAGTGCTTCCTTAATTGCCTATGAAATTCCTTCGGGCAAAAGAAAACATCACCTGGTTTTGATTCGCTCGAAACTAGGCAACTAGCGAAGAAGCATGTAACTGTTCAGGGCATCAAAAAGCGAACTTCCCCATCACAATCATCACAAATCACAAGAGTATAGACGAGAAACAATCGAGCAGAGTCTATAGAGAGAGGGGGCCAGAGATTGAAGGGAATGGCACAGGGAGCTATGGAGGAAGATTTGATCATGGATTAAGTACGCAAGTTGACCACGTCAAACTCGCAATAGCCGATTAAATAGTGACACGTATCATCTTGGGCCCACCATCACAAATTTCTCGATGTGTCTCTCTCTTCTCTTCTTCACCTCTCGCTTCTCCTCCTCCTCTTCTTCTTCTTCAACATTTCTTCCTTGGTAGCTTTCGCCGGATTCGGCAAGGGCTCGACCCTCACAAGAACTGAAAGCTGTGGAGAAAGGTGATGTAACCGGAGCCCCAAGGGACCTCGAGGATGGAGGAGCTCGGGTCACAAACGTCTTTTCCAATCTGAGTTTTGCTAATGTCTTGAATGAATTCAATGACATATTCGAAAAAATTTTGATTGTCATTCAGAATGATTTGTGGATTCCAAACAGCTATACTGGCTGAACCTAATCAGATAGCAATTACAACTCAAGAAGTAATGAAGATTTGGGCATGGACTCGAAAACCTCCTATTTGCCAATAAAAATGTTGTCATACTTCCACACCCGATATATTGTATAGCCCTTTTAGTGCGTTGGTGAAACACAATAAAACATTCATATTGCCCTTTGACAGAAATAGAACTTTATAGGAATTATTTTGATTCCACCATCTCTTTTTTGACTTGCTTAATTGAATTTTCTATTTTTGATACGAACTAATCACATAATATCCCAGTAATTTGAATCTTTTTTATGCGATTCAAGAGTAGAAACTGATTTCAAAAATTTATGGAGTTCAAAAAATAATTTATGGAGTTTAAAATAATTATTAATCAAGTATTTCGTAAATAGCTAGAACGAAATACTTGATTAATAATGGCCTGTCATAATTAGTATCACTAGTGCCATCGTTATAACTAGTGAAACCGAATTGAAAATGAATGATGATTGATTGGATATAAATAATGTGTAATAACGACACCGCAAACAATCAATTGATAACATAATGATGTCTTGGTGGCGCCGAGAAACCCAACGGTTTTAGCAAATTCCAAAATGCAATTTAGCTAAAAGGAGTAACATACATAAATAAAAACGAGTAAAGTATGCAACCATCCGACCCAAAAAAAACAAAAGTATGCACACCTAAACAAAGAGTAATAGCAATTGCTTTCGGTCTCTTCTATATAAGCTTTGAGAGTGAGCAGCAGACATGACCTTTGTACCTTTTAGGTGTGTCAATTGAGTCCTAAAATTTTTTATGTTTTGCCAATTGAATTAATCCAGTCAAATTTGGCCAAAAATTGCTAACGTAAATGCCTACCGTCCCACGTGATACGACCAACACTAATGTTGACAATTTTTTGATAATGCTTTACTTTTTTTTAATTTTGAATAATTTTTATTTTCTTTTCTTCTATTTCCGTTGTTTACTTTTTTTCCTTTTCTCTTTTTTTTTCTCCTTTTACCTTTTATCCCTCCTTTGGCCATCGCAGGCCTCGTGGCTTATGGAAGTCGCTAGCCTCAAGCAAGGGATGCCCACACCTTGCCTAGCGAGGATCACCCTTGCCCACCTAGGCCAAGGCATCCCTCTCCCTAGGTCGGCAAGGCTGGCCCTCTCTTGAAGTCGTCGAAGGGAAAAAGAAGAAAGAAAAAAGAAGATAAGAGGCAAAAAAAAAAAATGAAACAAGTAAAGAAGGAAAAGTGAAGAAAAGAAAATTAAAAATTTGGAAAATATTAAAATATTATTAATAATTATCTACGTTAGTGTTAGCCATGCCTCATAGAAGGTTTGGAGTCCACGTCGGCGATTTCTAATCGAAATTGGTCTGATGGACTCAATTGACAAAACGTAAAAATGTTTAAGACTCAATTGTCATAAAAGATTTAGGACTAGATTAGCAAAAGTATGATAGGTTAGCACTTTTTTGACAATTTTCTCCAGAATTTGCAATAGGCCCAAGTAGAAGCCTTTGGACCCTTTTGATGTTGCTAAGGCATGCATTCTCAATCAAGTTGTCGATGACACGGGAATGGACAACTTCATACTAGAGTGGAGAAAGCCATAGTTCTCTCACTTAGTCATGTGGCGATGGCGCGTTGCACAGCAAATGGCAAATTGGGATCGCACCACGTGCCTAGAGTCGGCTCACAAGTAGTCCAATGGGAAGAGTATCAGAGCTCTGATTCAGCTTCAGGATTGTAGGATTAGGTACGAGACTTACCATTTTGGGGAATAATCGTTCAACTCAAGCGATTCGAGGGAGCTGAAATCAAGTTGGGGGCATGTGTCGTTGAGAAGCCTATACCATTGTTGTGTGACGATCAATAGTTATGCGCGCTTCACGTGTTTATGAGTATCGGGTATTGGAAGTTATGAAAGAAGTGAGAAGAAATTTGTTATTTTGCTTGACAAATTATTGTGGATTTTAAATAATTGCGGACGGTAATGTGAATCTGTCAATTGTAAACAGCCCAAGTCTTCTCCCAGTTGAAAAGATTAATGCTCGTTTTCATAGACAAAGATAACTTGCTTATCCTGAATAAAGTGGGGTGTGTACTGTCATAAGTGACGCCAAGAGAGAGTGTAGAGAAGTAAGAGACAACACAATTGAGAACGTCAATGGATAAGTCGCTCTCCACCAATAAGGGATATCAGCAAAAACAAGACAGCGTTCTTTCTCAAGCCACAGGCTCAAATAATATATTAATCACACAAATCCTCATTTAGTCATCATAACATGCTTATATAGATGAGCATAGAACAACCCTCCGAGCATGAGTAAACTATTACATAAAAAATAGAGTAGGCATTAAACACATAATGACTTAGGAACTAGAGAACGCATTAAATACATAAAGATTGAACTGTGACTTTTTGAGAACTGCAATATATTTGAGGCTCTTAAATTTGGACTCAAATTTGTTCATTTTCTTGGTCGGCTCAATAAACGTCTTGAAAGATCAACAAACATCAAAGGAAATAATCTAAAATAGCTCTCGATTGGCAGGTAGTCAATTGATAATGCTGCCGGCAAGTTGAGATTTTTTTTTTTTTACTTTTTTAACTTATTTTTAATTTTAAGATTGAATTTTTTAATAAAAATTACTATATGGATTTTTTAAATAGAATTTCCCTGTGGACTATTTTTATTAAAAAAAATTCTGCGTGGACTTATAAATGACGTGGCACTAAAACATTTTTAATAAAATTGCAACATATATATTTTGGCCAAAATTTCTCGCCTTAGCACTAAAATGATCGTTTTTTCTTCGATTTGGCACTGAAGTGATCAAAAAAAATATTGGTACCAAAATAAGTGACATACATAAATATTTGCATTTTACGTGTCCTTTTTTCCCCAAACTTAATTGCCTGTCAGCAAAAATGCCCACACAGTTTTTTTTAGCAAATTATGAATCCTAAAGTTCCCCTCCAATAAGGGTCTATGGGATGCGTTTGGTTTTTATTATGACCCTAAGATGTAACCAAACCATTTAACTAGAATAAGCATGTCACGATACAAAATCAATATTAAAATAATCACAACCAATTTGACAAAAACAGTAATAAAAGAACGAGTAAAAGATTGAGTTCAACAAAGTAATCTAATACAAGGGGGTCAAAAATATAACATGGTCTAGCCCCAGGTCAGCAACCTCCATGAGCCAAGTTCAAATTGAATCCAATTTCTTACCTAAAACATCAATCTACAAAATCTAATCCATAACCAAAGTTGTTCACTAAAACCCCTAAATTAAGTGGATTCTAACTAAACAAGACTAAGCTACATCTAGTACTAAAATCTAACAATGTAATCAAAGTTTCAGTTTTTAACCCTTTTTTAATTTTTCTATTTCTTCGAATTTTCTATGTTTATTATTACTTACTACATATTTATATGGAAACGAGGACTCGGGACTAATTTTTTGGCGAATCTACATTAAAGGTCACATATTGGGAATGACTGGAGAAACCAGAGGATACTTGTGACTTGGGCATATAGAATGAATTGGGCCACGAATGTATGTACTGTGAAAAATTTTATCTCGATGGGCTTGATGGACTTAAACGAAATTTTATCTTGTGAGCTATCTGAGCTGGGCCAAGAACCAAAAAAGCCCCCTTTCAACACCCATCATTTTCTAATTAGTTTATTGTTTGTTTATTTATTTATCTGTTCTTTTTTGCTCTTTTTTTTTTCGCTATTTTCTTTATTTTTTGCTTTTACAAAGACGAACGCTTGAATTGTCGACAAAAATCTAGGTTTGGACTGTATACATCATAACACTAAAGTTAGCGTCATCGAAAGCTTGATACTTTTGTAAATTGGTTATCTAACAACTGCATTCTGCATTGTTTCACATGTTTCTTGGGAATATTTCTCACAAAACCAAAAATAATAGGGAGGACAGAAAAACAAGCTCCTCCTCCCTCCTAAAATTAGTCAAATTTTATAGTATAAGTATCAAAATTACATTCCATATTAGCATTACCGAAAAGTTTTGCTAAATTGGCACTCCCCCTACTTCTTGCGGACTCATCTCTTACTCAATAACCGTAAAGCAGTTTGAATATAATAATCCTCATTTTGGGACTCCAGATTGACCATTGTTTGAGAAGGAGTATGAGAGAAAGCTTCTCTTGGGAGTGCGAGAGCATGAGCAAAATCATGAGATAGGGATTCGCTTCTAAGCCAAGAAGAGGGTCTGCAAGCAAGTCCAAATTGAAAGATCAATAACGTATGGACGACACTTTAACCCATTAGAGTTTCGATTTGGGGCTTTTTCCGTCAACAAAGCCCCAAGTCCAAGACGTTCGGGCACTGCACTGTCAATTTGTGTGGAAAATTTGAAGAGATGAGGCATCCTGACTATTCCATGCACGTTGACTGATTCAGTATAAATTGATTCTCCAATTTTCTTCGAACAAAGGATTTTATTAATCTTCTCTTTCTGGTGGCGATGACTAAAGGTCTCCGTGTGGTTGGTTTTCAATGGGTTTGTTTTCGATGCATAATGTGAAACTTTTGCTATGATAATGAGTAATTGCTTTTGATGCTTGATTGTGTATTGCTTCTAGAAAGACCTACTGCAGAGATACTTGAATGTTTTATAGGGAGATGATTGTGAATTTATTCGAATGGTATGATCCCCAAAGTCCCATTTTACAACAAAGAAGTTATATCGATGTTGATGGCTCAAAAGGTGAAGTTGAAGGAGAAGGTTGACTAATGGAGGCTAGAGAGAAAGTGAATTCTTGAGAGAATAACGAATCTTGAAGAGAATATTTGGAAGAACAAAATTTTGAAGAGCAAATAATTTAGTGGGAGATCTTGCATCTTATCAACTGAATAAGAGATGAAATGACTACATGATTGGAACGAGTTGGAGATGTCAAGAAAGAGGACTCATGTTGGAATGATAATTGTACTTGTGATGTTTATAATAACAATCCTAAGTGTTAAAATGAAAATAAAAGTTGGTTGATAATCATTAAATATTTGGAATTTCTTTCCAAACATACAACCGTGATCCTAATTGGTGGGCCTAACATACAATTAGGAAATTCGAATTACCACCAATTGTTTGAATGAATTAATTAACCCCTTTCTTACTTATCAAATAAGTAAATATCTAACTTAATTGAATCTTTTAAATCAGTGCTAATTAAGTGCTAGGGATGTCAAATAGATTGACCAGACGAAAGTTTGGATACCACATGATTCTTGATTGTTGATTGTTCACTAGTTATTGGTTAGATGATGTTTTACACCTTTGCTCTAGGATTGGCAAACGGGTTTGCTAGGCCTGAGGACGAAACAGCTAATGGCGATTGGTTGGCCCAGTATAATGAAAAATGGCCTAAAGGACCAAGCCCTTGGAGCAAAGAAAAAAATAGCATGAAATGAGCGACGAAAAAGTCCTGGGCACTCAGAAAAAAAAATGGAAAAGTTTTATTTATTTTTATTTTTGGGGAAGAAAATGTCATACTGTACAGTAACTCCTATGTTATTTTTATTATCTTGGCTACTACATAATTTATGAGCATTTAAAAAAATGCTATTGCATTAAATATATTGCACTGATAAATCCTAATAGTCTTATACATAATTGAATTGTACACATAGACTTAATCGTCAAAACTCATCTATGAAATGTATGCTAACTCAATATAAATTTGGATACACTGCCCTCGCGAATCTAAATAATTGATACAATGCTTAAAAAGAATCTAATAGCTGGGATGCACTAAATTATACTTAACTTCATTTGGGAGCAAATGAGATTTGTTATATAGTTATCCGGTTACACCAAATGTTTCATAAGATCCATACAATTTCATAATTTAATACTAGATACTTTTTAATGTCTGTAGCTCATCCAATGAGAATCGGCAAAGTAAATTGGACTATAAATCTCCCGAATAAAAATTGGCCCAAAGTTGTATGTAAAGCAAATTTCACGTGTTATTCATGATGGCCCGTGTTCATGGAACCACTCCTTGCTATTTATTTCACTTCTCTTCCATGTCTTATAGTTACCGTCGAGCATCTTTACCTCGATCACCAAAAAATTTGTCTTTTTTCATGATGTGATGATATATGAATATCTTCGTAGGATTCCCAACCGATAGACCACTCTCGCTGGGGAAAAAACAAAAAGCTATGAATGTTGCCGCAAAATGACAAGATGCAATAATTTGACTAAGACATTTCATAAATGGGGTGTCCCCATTGCCTCTCGCGTTCACATTCAATCAAGATGTGGCTAGATCTACTATTAGTTTGCTCATTGGTAATTTGAGGCTTTAGCTGCCTAACCCCAACCAAACAACAATGCCATTTATCCGAGAACAAATAATGTCGTGTCATGTAGCTCTAGTTTAAGTCACACCATCATCCTTACATGTAAGACAATCAGCCATCAATAGGCTGATATGTCAAAGAAATCAAGCAAAACTTGACCAAGTGGACTTGATTACATTTGTCTTCCAATAGTTAGGACTAAATTGGTTTAATTGAAAACTTCAAGAGTCAATTACGTTTTGTTCAATCTGTTTAATGCCGATTGTGCAATTTTTCCAGCAATACTAAAGCACCACTATCTTGAACTTTGATGAAAATAGAAGATTCTTATGTATGTCCCCATATTGATCATGACCCAATCTTAACCTCATAAATGTTATAATTTTTTGTGAAAATTGATCATTCGTGAGTGTCAATTTTGATTGCCTCCCTTTATCATGAAACTCTATTTTCACATATCAAAAACTCAACACTATTTTAAGTAATTAGATAGAGTGATATGTGGAATATATTTGGATTTCAATGTTTATCATTTGGGTCTCAAGTGAAAATAGTGTAATGCAAAGGGTGAGATCATTTGGGCACGTGAGGACTGGGTTCATGCATTTAAAAAAAAAATTGTTTCTTCAAAATTTGGCTCACAACGAACATCCTTCACTCATGCATAATGGATCTTCCTAAGCCATACTCATAGTCAAGGTCAAGCTGATATTATCTATTTTTCTTATTTTTACAATTGTTTAAGCGAAAATGCCTCATCTTTTCTTTATTTTCTTATTTTTGTCATTCCATGTGCTTATATTGTGGTCTTCATTCATGCATTGCTTGTTCAAATATGCGTACATGCAGATAATTCTCTTTCCATGACATCATTACTAAAATTATTATTCCAAGAAGGCTGCCATGGATTATTCCCACAATACCATGACAGAACCGTGCATGCAAGAGCGGGGTCCATATCTACTCTTTTCGCCGATAGAGCACTGTCGGTGGAAAATAATTTTAACTAGACATTAAACACTGGGATGTACCATCAGGACAGACAATTGGAGAGTGGGAAACGAAACAACTCATCAAGAAATTTGTAAGAGAATAGGACGGAAGTTCTGACAGTTCACGTGACGACTTCGAGGGGACAAACACCACGTTGCATACTGTTTGTACTAGGTAAGCATCTTGCACGATGCCCTAGAAGCCTGTATTATTGAGTCTACACATTATTGGTGCGAGACTTACCCTTTATTTCTCGAAAGAAAAATTTTTAAAAAAATATTCCAACCACATAAATCATAGTACAATTTTATGATAATTATTTCATGTTTTACTCTAATAATTATTATTGGCATAAAAATTAAAAAACTTCAATTTTATTTTGTGAGTCGAGTTTTTTTTTTCCACTTAAAAAGATGCCTAGAGGGGTTTTTATCAATAAATCTGCTTAGGCTAATACATGAATTGTCAAAGAAGAGCGACGAGCTAGAGAAGTAACTGGCGACATTTGAGATGTGATCGCTATCAAAGTAATGGATTTGTTTAGTAACTACCTGTAAAATACATGTTGCTAAATTCCAGAAGCCACGTAAATGCGTTTGCTTTTGTTGTAACCAATGTTAACTATAGGCCATAGTACGAGTGGTTGAATGGTAGTTCATAGCAAAAAAATTGCCAATCGGGTGTTCAATTTTATCTCCACGTAATCTTTACATTTTAATATCTCTTTACATGACCGGTCACGATTGCCTCTAGTCTCGATACTTTTAATTTTCTCATCAATTCACTTCCTATTTAAGAGGCACCAAAGATCCATTCACATCGTTTGTCAATTTATATATCGATCCACATTTTGAAAGGCATTTGAATGGTAACATTTTGGCAAATACATAATCTTTCTCAAATGCGGAAAAAGGAAGAAGAGAATTTTTATATTTGTTGACATCTAATTTTTAATCCCTTTAATTTTAAGAAATTAATTAAAAATAAAAAATCATAAAATTGAAAAATAAACTTTGGAGTCCTTGACTAGGCCTAAGGAACCATTTTTTAATAAAGGTAATTTTCGGATTTTTCGGTATTTTTCTATTATTTTTAATTAAACATCAACCATAAAATAAAAAAATAGCATTCATGACCGGAAAAAAAATATGGAAATACATTCATTAGTGTTATTTTGACCCCAATTGCGTTTTGGTCACTTTAAATCTTGAAAATTCAACATGGGGCCTTGATTTTCAAAGTTTTTGAATTTAAGTCCCTAGTCGATCCAAAAATCTCAGATTGAGTCATTTCTAGCCATCTTTTAAGTTTGTGCTAGTTATGACATTTGGTTCTTGTACCTTTAATTTCATTTGGTCCAATCACTTTCTCAAATTGCACAAGTGGGAAATCGGTCTAATCGAATTTTCAATTTAGTCCCTTATTTCCAAATCATGGTCAATCAATCACATTTTGGGAGATTTCATTTTAATCTAAACCCTCACTCAAAGGTTCTTCGACATTCTAAACTCATTGGTGCAATCGATTTGGCTTTATTTTTTTTTTTATTGAAGAGGTCAATCGATCAAATTTCCTACTTGGGTTATGTTTCGAATTTAGGGCTTTTGCGTAAAAATGAACCAATTGCACTCAAACTTGTCATTCCTAGATGATAACCATGGTTTAGAAATAAATTTTAATGTTCAATTCTCAAAAAATTGCCATTTTTAAGTCTAATTCGATAGAATTTGAGCAACCGGATCAATCGGGTCTGGCGGATTCAACTCGACAGCCTGATTTACTATTCATCTTCTTCCCCAGTTTTCCCGTTCCATGCATAGGTCTGAAGCCCACTCAAACGGCCAAAATCAAAGCTCATTTCGCAAGTAATTGGAGATCTCAATGGGTGGCCATTGTAGACCACTTAGTTCCGATTCCATGGAGCCTACTCTCTCAAGGTAAAGTCGTCGAAGCCTACTCTCTCAACTAATTTAAAATGCTTTAATGCCATGTCATTTATAAGTCCACCTGGCAATTTTTTCAAAAAAGAAAATTAGTCCACATGGACTCCACATGGAAATTTTATCTAAAAGAAGATCCTTGTGGCAATTTCTTATAATAAAATATCAATCTCAAAATTAAAAATAAGTTAAATTTTAAAAAAATTAAAAAAGGTAAAAACTCAACAGGACAATGGCAATGGCTTGCACAACCCTGCCACTGTAGCCCCACCGTCGATGACAAATTTTTGATGATGGGTGGGAGCTGGTCGGCTAAGGGTTGCCTCGTTGATTGCGAGCGACGGGTGAGAGCAACAACCCTCGCGAGTGGTTCGCAAGGCGACCGCTACTCATTGGTCGACCAGCCCTCATGGCTTCTAGCTTCCTCTATTTATTTATTTTTACTTGTCTTGTTACTTAGTTATTTAGCTTAATTTCTAATTTTTTTTATACTTTTTCAGTACAGATTTGTGAGTAAATTTTGATTTTTTTGCAGATAGAAGTGACCGAGATTGGATTATCATTTTTCAGATACAAATATTGAAGTCCTAATGCCTTTTTAGCCACTTTTAACTATTTTTATTTTTTTTTTTTTATTTAGTTTTTAGCTTATGTCTAATTTTTAACATTAGGTCGAATAATCATTTTTTAAAAAAATTGGCACTAAAGTGGTGCAAAAAAATTGTGCCAAAATGAGTGCCGTACATAAATTCTATGTGACATTCTGAATTTTGATTTTCTGTAAGATAAATAATATTAGATTTTCGAGGATTGAGAGACAAAATTTGGACATCGCCTTGAAATGCGTGAAATTGGCAGTTTAGATTCAAAGTGTCTAAAGAGAGGGCAAAATTGGAAATTGTCATCTTGCTCCCGTCTTGTGTTAGAATCCATGGCTAGAGAGTGCTAGTAATTTTAGGGAGGCTAGAAAATTTGTTCGGTAGTATTTCGAGTTATTTTCCGATCGCGATTGAGCTAAATCAGCACCGATTGAGCCCTTATCAGTCTTGAAATTTCACAAATTTCGAGAAATGTATCGTCGGTCATATTTTTACCAATTTGACCAGCTTTGACCGAAAATAATTGAAGCCCAAGTTTTATCAGTCCAAATTTCACTAATAGTTCAAAAATAAGTCGATTCGTTCAGCTTTAAGTCGCTTTCAGTGAATAATAATTTTTAATAATTGCCCTTAGAGATAATAATTGCTCTCTCTCTCTCTCTCTCTCTCTCTATCTCTTTCTCTCTCTCTTCCATGATTATCACCAGAACATTCTCTATCCTCTCTCTCTCTACAATTTTTAGATTTCTCTCTTTCTCCCTGCTGAATTCTAGCTTTCTATCACCAACTTCGATCGGTCGTTGATGGAAATCCGACCGTTGAATTTTCATGATTTTGAGATATGATGTACTCCTATCCGAGATGAGTTCACAAAACTTTGAATCACTTTGATCCAAGGTCGTTTGACCTTCCAAATCTGCTTTTCCGTTTCAGTCGACGAACCAGTCTTTTGTTACCCGAATTTGATATAGGGCTCATGTTGATATATGTTGACCATAGCGACTCCTAAAGCTTATTTTCATGTGAAAATATTGATTTTAAGCTCGTGAACCACCCCGTTCAGCCCTTGGTCAGCCCCGGTTTGGACGAAATCCATCGGAATCCATCGTGCCTTTTTGGTCGCCGCCGTGCGCCTCCGTTTCCACCATTTTCTCAGCTCCGTTTCAGCCACAATTAAGTAAGTTCTACCTCTATTTCTTGATTAGAATATTGTACATGCCATGGACTAGCTCTAGGGTTCGATTCAAGGTAAATCGGTTTAGAAAATTTGCCGTAATCGATGTATTTGGAGGAAATGAAATTCTGTGGGGCTATTTTTGGGAGATTTAGTGCAAAAATAGGCAAAAATAGGCAAATAGTGTTTTAAAATCACCGTTCACGACCCACAAATACTATTCACGTGCTATCCAATTAAATTTTGATTTGAAAGTGATAAGTTTTGTGGGTCCCGTATGGATCGAGTACCGAAAAATGGGTTTTTGGAGCATTTTATGTAAAACCGGGCCCGAGCAATATTTTATGTTATTATTTCAAATATTTGGCGCCCGTATTCATGTTCGAAATGATATTTGAGGATGGATTGGACGTGTTTAATTCAAATGTCTCATTATTTATATCGGGTCATTGATTAGCTGTTATTTGAAATCCTGAGATTATAGTCTCGGATTGGACCTGATTTGATATTTTCTAGCCCTGTGATTTTGAATACTTGAGTTGAGACTTGAGAGTTGTGTCTAAGGGTGTTTGGTATTCTGAGAAGGGATTTAGAAATTAGCTTGCTGAGATTTGTTCTCATAAGTGATTGCCCTTATTTTTCAGACCCTAAAACATAAGCATGGCAGGGATACCACAAGATTTAATATCCAGGTGGCGGAGTACCCAGTTGGCAAGGATAATTGATGGTGAATTGGTGGTTGCCGATGAATGTAGTCGTCCTGGGTTATTTATTGTTGATACTTTTTCTTTTTCTATTTTTGTAATGGCAAATAGTTGGAATAATTAGCACACAAACCCAAATGCTCTTTAATCTTGACGCATGATCTTAGATTTTTCGAGAGCTTGATACGGAAGATTGTTTATCAATCAAATTTGCTTAGAATGTAGGTGGAATTATCGGAATTTCGTATTAGTCGGTCCCTCTTTCTTCTTTTTCATCTAAGTTTTTGGTCGACCGTAAATGACTTCAATTATAGCGCAACTACTCCTTCAACTGTACGATAAGGAATTCTATGCCTAAAAAGGCAAAATGACTTGGTCGTGTAAATACAAATCTCAATGCGAACGTGCATATTGAATAATTGAAGTCGCTGCTAATATCTTTAATTACATCTGTCAGAAGAAAAATATCAAGCTGGTCTTGGTTCGATCAATTAATTCAAGGTAAAAGCCACCAAAAATCTCAAATTTTTCCATGGTGACACAAATTTTTCTATCACACCAAAATTTCAAACTTGTACCTATGTGACACATTTACCATCCGTCAAAGTTCTGTCAATAAAAGCAAATTGAAATATACCTACACGGACGTTGCAAGGCAAACAACGTTGACATGGTACCCGCGTGGCAAAACAACATTGTTTTGACTGAAAAATTATCTTACTAAATTTTGTTATAGAAAAAGTTTAGGATAAATATATCACAATAAGCATAACTTAGGGTTTTGATGTCCTAAAAAATGAAATCAAAGTAAATGTGTTACATCAATGGCAGTACGAGACTTTTTGTGGCTTTTTCCCTTTGATTTCACACGCCATCTTCCACCTGTCTTACCGACGCACCAAACGCTGGTTATTGCGGCCCCCCGCGACCACAACCCCGCGGCGGGAGACTCGAGAAAAGTAAACATCAGCTAAAGCAAAAGGCCCAAGCATTTCTATAAATTGGCTTCAGTTCTAGCTGCTCGGTTATACTTTCTCTACATAGTTTCCTAAGAGCCAAAAGTGAGAGTATGGCGGGTGGAAATGAATCGCAGATTGTGGTGCAGTTAAAATCACCAGCTGAGGAGGTATATACTGTCTTCCGGAGAACGTGCCACCTCTTCCCCACAATCATGCCTTCACAGATTCAGAAAGTAAAATTGATCCATGGTGGTTGGGAGTCCGAGAAATCGGAAAGGCGCTGGACTTTTCATGGTAGGTGCAAAACTTTGTCACTTAATCTAGCCAATTTAATTCCCGTTTCCCATACCATATCTATGTCATCTTCTTTTCTTAATTAATTAGTTGTTTCGCAGAATGACTAATCAGAGGAACAATTATTTATCCCATATTCTTCTGTTTTGTGATCGACAATCCGGTCGAAAAAATGAAGGATTTGTCGTCAGTAATTCATGTCCCGAGTTCGACAATTAAACCTAGCATATGTCGTCGGCGTCAACCTTGAATATTTCAGCTCGTGCAAGATTGAACGTTTGACTATTGTTCCATGAGCTTGGGTTTGTGGACCTTTGGACATAGCTTCGATTAATTATCACTAACTTTGGACGCGTTGTTTCAATGCGTAGTCTTTACTGGTTTCTAGGTTGAGGTGACGAGAGGACATGCACGTATTGCGCTTGCCGTAAATATTTCTTGCCTGAGCACAATGTTAAGGCTGACTAAACAGGAGTCGTATGTTAGGATCAATAAGTGCCAATGATTTCCACCAACAATAATTCACGAGTCACGAGACTCTCTAGTTTTGTTTTGGAATCTCCTAATGAAAATATTGGTTACTGAGATTGATTTTCCAAAACCCAAAAAAAAAAAAAATTATGTACCGCAGCTAATCGCGGAACCTGGTTGGACACTGTGGAAACCGTCATCGACCCGACGAAGTCTGTCACATTCGCTCTGCGGGAAGAAGAAGTGCCGCGACGGATTTACAATAGCCTGAAGGCGACCTACCAGTTCACTTCCCAAAGAGTAGGCTGCATGGCGACAGTGTTTATGAGGTTTGAGATGAATGATCCCAATGGCGATCCCAACCACTATTTGAACCTCGCCAAGGAAATGCTCGAAGCAGTCGACGGGTACCTTCAAGGCACTAGAAACCATGCTTAAATGTGGCGAATCAAATAACTATGTTGGGGGTGATGTACTGCGTGTGGTTAACTTAAAGTACTCAATAACGTGCTCTGGAAGCATGGAAGAGATGCTTAGCTGCCTATTGAGTGTGTAAGCTTGCACCGATGGATGGTGTTGTACTCCGAATAGAATATATAATAAAAGTAGTGTTTTGTTGTGTCTAATAAGTTCAGCCACTTGTGCTTACAGAAAAGTTCTTGCTTGTGGTATAATAACTTCTTATTATTATTATTATTATTATTATTATTATTATTATTATTGGGCCTGAAACTTTCATTCCATTCCGGTAAGAGAGAAAAAAAAACTTACGCAAACCAAAAAGGTTCAAAACGAGGGATGCAAATTTGTGCCATGTTCTTGTATTACTCTATTGACATTATTTAAAGTAAAAGAGATGCATATGATATAGTTATGGCGGAGGTAGGTTTATAATAGTCGAGGAAGGAAATCTTGCGTGGAAAATTAGGCACACAACACAAGCTCGGCTCCTCAAATCTCCAAGAGCAAATTAAAAGTTCATCAAGAAATTAAGGAAGTATTACTAGGAATGTTTGGCCAAAAGTCCTTCGAAATTTAAGAGCAGTGTTTGACAAAAATGATGCTTTTAATTGTGAAATACGAGGAATGATGGCTAATAATTTCCAAACTCAAGAAATAATTCTTTGGCACCGATGGAACGACTGGACTTTGCTATTAGGTCTATCTCCATTTATGTAGTGTTAAACATCAATTGTAATCTTACGTACCATCGACGTAATATGAGATAATCTTTAAAAAAGAATTTAGAAGAATCTTTAAAAAAGAATTTAAATGTCTCAATAATCCTAGAAAGTAAAAAAAAAAAACTAGTGATGTACGGAAAAAAGTCGAGAGCTATTGTCTAAAGATTATTAAGTTAGTTCGTACCAAAAAATTGCCAATCGGGTGTTCAATTTTATCTTCACGTAATCTTTGCATTTTAATATCACTTTACATGACTGGTCACGATTGCCCAGTCTTATTACTTTTAATTTTCTCATCAATTCACTTCCTATTTAAGAGTCACCAAAGATCCATTCACATCATTTATCAATTTATATATCGATCCACATTTTGAAAGGCATTTCAATGGTAACGTTTTGGCAAATACATAATCTTTCTCAGACCGAAAAAAAAAAGGAAATTTTTAATTTATTGATATCATAAGTTTAGATGAATGAAGCTCAGCTTGATCAAAAAGCATGACTAAAACTAGTCAAAACGACTTGGATACCAGGCCTAAGGAGCCATTTTTTAAAAAGGTATTTCGGTATTTTTCTATTGTTTTTAATTAACAATTGCCCATCTACAAAAAAATAGCATTCATGACCGGAAAAATATGGAAACACATTCATTAGTGTTATTTTGACCCCAATTGCATTTTGGTCACTTTAAACTATAAATTCGACATGGGTCGTTTTCATCGTTTTTGGAAGAAGAGCGACGAGCTAGAGAATCTAAATTGAGTCGTTTGAGATGTTTTCGCCTGTCGAAGTTATGGATTTGCTTCTTGCACCTTTAATTTCATTTTGGTCCAATCACTTTCTCAAATCCACAAATGGGCTTTTGTGTAACCAATTTTAATATAGGCTATTTACGAGTGGTTGAATGGGAGTTCATTGCAAAAAAAACCCCAATCGGGTGTTCAATTTTATCTTCACGTAATCTTTACATTTTAATATCTCTTTACATGACTGGTCACGATTGCCTCCGGTCTGGATACTTTTAATTTTCTCATCAATTCACTTCCTATTTAAGAGTCACCAAAGATCCATTCACATCGTTTGTCAATTTATATATTGATCCACATTTTGAAAGGCATTTGAATGGTAACGTTTTGGCAAATACATAATCTTTCTCAAATGCGGAAAAAAAAAGAGAATTTTATATTTGTTGATATCTAATTTTTAATCCATTTAATTTTAAGAAATTAATTAAAAATAAAAAATCATAAAATTGAAAATAAACTTTGGAGTCCATGACCAAGCCTAAGGAACCATTTTTTAATAAAGGTAATTTTGGATTTTTTGGTATTTTCTATTATTTTTAATTAAAAATTACCCATAAAATAAAAAACAAAATAGCATTCGTGACCGGAAAAATATGGAAACACATTCATTAGTGTTATTTTGGCCCCAATTGCATTTTCGTCACTTTAAATCCTAAAAATTCGACATGGAGCCTTCATTTTCAAAGTTTTTGCATTTAAGTCCCTAGTTGATCCAAAAATCTCAAATTGAGTCATTCCAGCCATCTTTTAAGTTTGTGCTAGTTTCGACATTTGGTTCTTGGACCTTTAATTTCATTTTGGTCCAATCACTTTCTCAAATTGCACAAATTGGGAAATCAGTCTAATCGAATTTTCAATTTAGTCCCTCATTTCCAAATCGTGGTCAATCAACCACATTTTGGGAGATTTCATTTTAATCTAAATCCTCACTCAAAGGTTTTTCTACATTCTAAACTCAATGGTGCAATCGATTTGGTTTTATATATTTTTTTTTATTGAAGGCCTCAATCGATCAAATTTCCTATTCGGGTTATGTTTCGGATTTAGGTTTTTTTGCATAAAAATGAACCAATTGCACTCACACTTGTCATTCCTAGATGATAACCATGGTTTAGAAAGAAATTATAATGTTCAATTCACAAAAAATGGTCATTTTTAAGTCTAATTTAGTAGAATTTGAGCAACCGGATCAGTCGAATCTAGCGGATCTGACCCGACAGCCTAATTTACTGTTCATCTTCTTCCCAAGTTTTTTCCCTTCCATGCATAGGTCTGAAGACCACTCAAAGACGACCAAAATCAAAGCTCATTTCGCAAATAATTGAAGATCTCAATGGGTGGCCATTGTAGACCACTTAGTTCCGATTCCATGGAGCCTACTCTCTCAAGCTAAAGTTGTCGGAGCCTACTCTCTCAACTAATTTAAAACGTTTTAATGCCATGTTATTTATAAGTCCACCTGGCAATTTTTTCAAAAAAGAAAATTAGTCCACATGGACTCCACATGGAAATTTTATCTAAAAGAAAATCCTTGTGGCAATTTCTTATAAAAAAAATCAATCTCAAAATTAAAAATACGTTAAAATTAAAAAAAAATTAAAACGGTAAAAACTCAACATTCTTCCTCGCGCCTTTTGGCAAGGAGGTAACGACCAATGCTCGTGCACTTTTGGGCATTCCGAGCAGAAAACAGAGCAGAATGATAGGATGCCTTGCTGCATCGAAACCGGCTATGGTGGTGGCTAGCAGTGTCTGTAGAATGATGGGGAAGGAGAAGCAATTAAGAATCCCTGATAGAGATAGAGGAATCTGATTCATTTCTTATTTGCTGAGAATCATCGTCATTCTTCCTCTTGACTGTGAGAGGCATTGCAATTGTGGTAGAGTAAGAATTGAAAGAAGATGTTGTCGTAGTTTTGAACCCATACGTCAATTTAGGCTTATCATATCAATTGCCAATGTCTTAACAATTGATGTGTCGGGGAATTTCTTACCTGTACTGGTTCCATGGGGCTAAGCCTCTGTCGGTGGTTGATGGCCTAAGCCCCCATAGGCGGCATTCATGTGAGACTCGCATAGGTAAGAAATTCCCATATCTGACATTCATGCGAGACACATCAATGGACTCAATCTACGTGTGCACTGACATCACCTTGTGGAAGCTATTCCTAGTAGATTTTATCATGCTAGGATAAGTCGTATGCGTATTTGGAGTTAATTTGGCTTTTGAATTCTTCCACGTGTCACTATCAAATAATGACTCTATAAATCATATTTTACATTGAAAGTGGACCTAATAACAACCCATAAATGTATTAAACTTAGTCTAGATAGTGCTTTTCTAGTTAAATTACAAATTGAATCTCACCGATCTAATGTTTTGGGCTGACAAACATTTCAAAAGCCCTACAAAAAATTCGAGCTTATTCTTCTCATGTTCTATTTTCAACTGATGCAAGTGAAGCTGATAGAGCCAAGGGCGGGCAGAGCTTTCGAACTAGCCAGCAAATTTAGACCTAAGTATTTCGTCTTGCAAATTGCAATGAGGCGAACATATCTAAAGACAACAATATGGTGAGAACGGTAAGATTCTCATGATAATGACAATTCTTGGGTTTAAATCACATAGAGTCGCTGCACTATTATTAGCTCTAGGTTAATCACGCATCTTGTCAATAATTTCTATTTTCTTTTATTCTTGACATGCTTTTGAAAATGATCCTTGGAAATCATTGGTTGACCAGAAATCATTTTTTGTTTTCTTTTTATGATGATAAATTGCGGAACGTCCGCTCGAGGAGTGAGTTTTCAATTCATTCCCAAAGTCACAAATCAAGAAAGCCCGCAGACCCTGGCTCTCGTCTTTCAAGACAAATCATGGCCACAAACGTCGTGTCAGAATATACATCTTCAAAACCTCTCCATTGATCAGTCGTAGGTGAAAAATCCTCCACAATAGGGGATGGCAAGGGAAGTATCGGTTTAGCTCGCTTTCGGTGAGAACAAACTTTAGAATTACTTGGCTAGAATCTGCTCCATAAAAGAGGGCTCAAACTCCTTTACTTATGAATTGAATGGCTAGCCAATAAAAAAAGAACTTGGGGGATTAATGGTAGTAGATGCCGTTATTGCAAATCATACATAAATTATCTGAATTATGCCATGTTGTGGCTTAAATAGAATTTGATACTTATGTCAAGTGACGATTATAAGGGAAAAAAAAGTAACTAACTCGTGTTCAAGTGATCAAATCTCTTATAAATTTGGCGGTACTTTCGCGTTACCTTAAACTTATAAAAATTATCAAAAATATGGGAAAAGCTACAAAGTATGTAGATGCAAAGTTACTTTCAATAGGCAGAAAGTTACTTGCGAATTTGAAAAACTCATTTATGCATGTGATACTTCAAATTTCATATGAATTGAGAGGAGAATCTTTGAAGGATAGATAAGTGCTACGCACCATCAAAGAGTCACCTCCTAAAAAACTTCTTTCAGGAGCTTAGATAGTAACGAACTAAATCATTAATGCTAAGAGGGCCAAAGGCCAAGCCTAACATATACCTCAAACTTGCACATTAACTAAAGAGATTTTTTTTCAAGCTAGGTGAGCAGACAAATTTGGACAAGCATTTCTCTTCTTTGACCTAGCGTACCCACCTCAGCCTTAATTACTTTTGTGTAGAAAACATGGTACTTTTTTTTTAATCGTGGGCAAGGCTGGGTAAGGACTTTTAGGCCCAACCGCAAAGGTCATAATGGAAGGATGGACAACAATTCACCCCAAACTAACTCAATTCAGGATCAATATCTCTCCAGAAACTAATTCAACTTAACCCAGTAATAACCATAATATATTTGGTGATTTATAGCCCTTGATCTCATGAGCAACATATTAAAATTTAAGCCAATTCTATTAACGTTCGACTTTCGAACGGGGAACACAAAAGCGCCCCTTCTCCATACCCCCTCTCCCTTTACTTCTTCTCTCCTTTGGCCGAGACACACATATCTCCTCTCCTCCAAGCAGTTTTTCTCACGGACACAGGGCACCCACGAAGCAGCCCCTCTTTTTTTTTTGTCCTTTATCATTTTCTCCTTCTAACTTTTGTTTTTTTGTTTCTTGTTTCTTTTATTTCTTATTTTGCTAGTTGGGCCCCACATAGGCGGTCCCACCAATACTGATTGCTCTCCATATAGAAGTACAAAGAATTTATACATACACAGGAGTCAGATTCTAAACTCATGGATTTAGACGTCTCGTGGACCGGTGAACCTCCCCGTTTGTCATGGTTTTGATCGGACTAAATAAGCAGTTGAACACACATCGACCTATAAGCTATGTAGTACAAACACTCCTTCAAGCGAAATTTTCATGTGTCGAACATGTGTCGGTGTCTGACACGAGCTGGACATGGTCAGACACATGTGCCAGACATGGTCGGACGTTGACTACGTACCAGACATGGTAGGACATTGATTGCCTGTCCGAGCTTCAGCACCTCGTGTATCGGTTTAGACAATGATGACACCATGGACTCACCTCGCGTTGCCTCGCTTTGCTTGAGGAGCTTGCAGAGGAGGATGGCAAACATGGTGCGGAGCTCGACGAAGGGCCATTTGTGGAGGAGGTGGGTGATGTCATGCCTTGCACTTGCTAACAACCCGATATACTTACGAACCCAGAATCTCGATTGAAGTTATTAGCGACGCCCAGGACGGTCACTGACCGGATTCTAAAGTTTCAAGTCTGCGTTAAGGGAAATGCGACCAATTTCCTCAGACAGCACACGTAACGAGTTAATAAGAAGAAAGAAAAACAAAAGAGCTATATATAACGGAAAGACGACTGTCACATATATACAAAAGATGATGGGGGCAACTAACATCATGTGTGACATTCTGAAATTCGACCCTTTTTTCGAAATTTGAATACAAAATGATTATTTCATGGAGGCGCTATAAATGAATCTCACTTGGAGCTGGCCCCTCTTAGATGACTTACACAAGGGAAAGATCGAGCCAGGAAATATAAGCACGTGGACAAATGATACGATACGCGTGACTCCTTAAAAGCCCACCCGGTTAGTCTGAGAATTTGTTTAAAAAGTTGCCATCTATAATGAGCACCACGAATTGAGTTCCGGGAATAGCGAACAACTGATCTCAATGAGTAGTCACAGTTGTGAAATTGCCCTTGCCTTGAAAGGCGAAAAAATGGGAGTATGACATGTCTGAATGCCTAGTGCAAAAAGGGGCAAAATTGGAAATTTCGATCTTGCCCCTGGTTGAGCTAGTATCCATTGGCATGAGGTAAAATATTTTTAGATAGAGGCTATAAAAATTTTACGGCGCAATCTGGAGTTACTTTCTCAATCGCGATTGAGTCCAAATTAGCACCTGTGATTGAGGTGCCCGCCACCCGGTCCTGAATTCACGAACTTCGAGACATGTTCTCGTCGGTCATCTTTTTGACCAATTGACTATCTTTGATCGACAATGAATTGAGCCTAACTATCAGTCCCAAATTTTCACTATAACTCCCCAAATCAGTTAATTCGTTCAACGATTATATCGCTTTCAGTGAATAGTGATTTTCATAATTATCCTTAAGATAATATGGTCAAACCCCTCTCTCTCCCTCATTCATTTCCAGACAAATCTCCTCTCCTCTTTCTCTCTCTAAAATCGGCATTTTTCTCCTCTCTGCTGAGCTTCCAGATTTCTTCATCGCCTTCAATCGGCCGTTAACCCTAGAAATCTGACCATGGATCATCGTGTTTTTGGGTATGTTGTTTCAAATGTCCTTGTGGTTCTATTGTTCCAACGTGAATCACTTCGATCGGAGGGTGTCTTTGTACTTCCCAACTCTGGCTTTGGACATTTGGTCGATGAACTATTACTTTTGTTACCCAAAGTTCATATACATGTGCCCCACTGTTGAATATTTTACGCCCAGCGACCCCTAAGCATCATATTTCCATGTGAAAAATTGATTTTCCATGTTTTGAACCACCTCTTTCAACCCTTGAACAGCCCCCGTTCTAAGTCTAAATCCGCCGGAATTCCGCCGTGTCATCGTTGCCCGCGCCCGGGCTCGCCGCGATCCTCAGCCCTGATCTGACTTTGTTTAGGTAATTTCAACCTCCAAGCTTCGCTCCTGGATGTCTACACTGCCATGATTAGCTCATAGGGACCATTCGCTGGTAAATCAGTTTAGGAAAATTGGCCGTAATCGGCGTATTTTGAATGGGAAATAAATTTCCTGTGGGCTGTGAGCGTGCTGTGGATTGATGAAATGTTGCTGTCGCGCTGATTCGAGAGCGTGCATAATGCTATTGGTGGTGGTGTCGTGTGGTTTCTTCTGCGATGGGTCGGGTACCGCGAAAATAGATTTTCGAAGGTATTTTAGAGCGACAACGGGCCAAATAGTGTTTTGAAATTAACTGTTCAAAGAATCTCCGACTGTTCACGTGCTGCCCAATTCAAATTTTATGATTTGAAAGTGACAAGTTTTGTGGGTTCCTAATGTGGTTCTCGTGTATCGACCTGGGTTTAACTGAGCATTTTTTTCTTTTTTTGCAAAATTGGGCCCGCGTAATATTTTAATTATTAATTCCAAATATTGGCGGCCCGTGTTTTTTAATTAAATAATAGTTGAAGATATTTATGTCTAGCTTGAATAATTATTTCGGTTCATTTTGCGATCCAACACGTGTGAAATTGGGTATTTTTATAAATTGGGCACGTGAACAGAGATTGGATTGATTTGGCCATTGTGTTTGGCCTATTTGCATTGAAATATTTGGCCACGTTTTTTAAAGTTTTTACCTAAACGTACTTGGGCAAGGTTTACTTTGGCCCAATTGAAATGGCATTTTTCTGTATGCCTGATGTGATTATTTGGCTCTAGTATTTGAAATGTGGCCTAACTCTTGAAGAGAAGGGGGAGGCGGAGGGGGGGGGGGGGGGGGGTAAGACCAGGAGAGGAAAGGAAAGCGGGACAAAAGGAGGGGGGGGGGCGACGGGGGAAGGAAGGGAATTTAAGGACACAGGCGCGCGCTGAGACCCGGGGGCAA